>WEKY01048851.1:70484-91932 GCA_013390045.1 Picathartes gymnocephalus
ATATATATATATATATATATATATAGACATGCACAGGCACCTTGGTTTGGCTGTAGGACCTCGTGCCCGCAGGCCACAGTCACATTATCATCTGGAAATTGGATAACGACAGCACAATGACAAATCCAGGTTGCCTGCAATAAGGTGCTAATCCCTTTGCTTTAATATCGGAGCAGCGTGTAATGATGTTTGGACATCACTCCAGTTTACTGACGACCCCACTGGGGCCGGCAATAGAAGCGTACAACTGTCTAACAAGCCATCAGGTGACCGCCGTCGTCAAAGCAACGGGGGATGCAATCTAATCTTCCCTCCATCCCTTCCAGCTCCCAATAAGGACCAGATTATAGAAGTGGCCCATCAATGCTTGGTAACTCGAATCAATTAACGTTAATTCGCACAATGCTATGATGTATTGTGATCACTTTCATTTCGGAGAAGGGGGAAGAAATTGCTATAATTCACCTAAAATGAGGTTGTCTATGGTGCTGAGGTATTAATTGGGTGTCCATATTAAATGGAAAAGGAGCACGGTAGTGAAGGAAAAGTGGATGAGTGACTCTCTTGGCTGCTATTGACCTATCAGAAGAAGACAGTGCCCTTTTCCTTTGCTTTTATCTATTACAGTTTTCCCTATTGCGTGTCAAGTTGATGTATTATAAAAAATTCATTTGGTGACCTTCCACCCCCCTAGCAGATTAAACAATTTCACTGGGATGGCATCATTAACAGGGCCTTGCATTTAATGATGATTTCTCTAAAAGGCCACGGAGATTCGATTTTAAGCTAACAGATTTATTGCACTATTATAACATATCGTAAAAAACTGTACCACCTACGGTCTGGTTTTAGGATAGAAACTGTTTAAGAGTTTATGTGGAGCTTAAAGTGGTATTACCTTGGGATACACAGCACGGCAAAGCTCTGACCTCCGGCGGGATGCTGTTTACATTTAATAAAAGACATTTCTCTGACAGTAAACTTGGGGAGTGTGTTATGGAGGAGGCCTGGCTTAGCTCCTCACCACTGCCTTTGTAAATAGGGGCATTTCCACTCATCTACAGCAATTAATGGAAGTCACTAATGAATCTGGAGGACGTGTCCCTCCTATCTGATGCATCTGCTCTTTCCCTCTCTTTCCAAAGGCTTCTGGTGATCCCACATCCCACCCTTCATCAGGTTTGTTGTCCTAATAAAAGGAGGGCCTAGAGGAGAAGTCACAGGAGGAGAGGCTGAAGTCACTTGGTTTGCTCAGCTGGGAGAAGAGGAGACTGAGGGGAGACCTCACTGCAGTTACAACTTCCTCACGAGGGGCAGAAGAAGGCAGGCAGTGATCTCTGCTCTGTGGTGACCAGTGACAGGACCTGAGGGAATGACATGAAAATGTGTCATGGGGTGTCTAGGTTGGATGTGAGGAAAAGTTTCTTCACCCAGAGGGTGCCTGGGCACTGGACAGGCTCCCCAGGGCAGTGGTCACAGCACCAAACCTGGCAGAGTTCAAGAAGTGCTTGGACAATGCTCTCAGGAACAGGGTGGGATTGTTGGGTCTGTCCTGTGCAGGGCCAGGAGCTGGGCTGGATGATTCTCTTTGATTTCTTTCTATAAATGGTAAAATATTAGAATAGGTGGAAATAAAAGTCATCTTTCAAATATCTCTTCTTGCTTAAAATAGGAACAACCTCAGACTCCACATTGTCTTCTGGTGCTCATGTCACTCTTCCCTGACTGTATTAATTAGTGACAAGAACTGCAGGTGGAAACAAAGCTCCAACAGTGCACCTGAGAGGGCAGAGGTCTGGCTTGTTTCATCATCCCATGACATCAGAACCCATTCTAAGCCAGAGATGCTGAATTCCTCACAATCCTTCCAGTGAATCTGTACCTACTTTGCCTTCCACAAGTCCTCAGCTTGTATATCCCCTGTCCTTGCTGCACCTCCCTTTCTTGAATTCACCAGCAATCCCTCCCTTCTCAACAACAAAGAAAAAATGTCTCTTTGTCTGGATCATGATTAATTTAGTCATATTATTCCTGAAATTCTTCCCAATTTCCGTCCCCTTCCAAGGATATATTGATTTTACAGCACTAGCATTGCAGACATACCAGACAGCTGTTCATTAATTTCAATGTCTATTAGGAAATTAAATATGCCAGGGGCTGTTCTTTGGCACCAAGGCCAGCTGACATATTTCAGTATGACCTCCTCCTAACTTCCAAGTGAGAATATTTTCTGACTGTATAAGCTCCCAGACCACTTGGGAGTTGTTCTGGACTTTGCCATTGGACCTAAACCACAGTTTGAGAGGGACTGACAGTTTAATGGTAGAGGTGATCAGGTGTCAGTGCCAAGGCTTGTTTTTGACAACATTTAGTTTTCTAGTAGACACATATCTGTCAACTTTAATGGACCCTTGACCCAGGCTCTTATCCTGATCTCCTTCCCCTTGAAGTCAATTGATAATAGTAGTTATTGTTTCTTCTTCTTCTTCTTCTTCTTCTTCTTCTTCTTCTTCCTACTAGTATAATTTTTTAGACATTATTAGGATGACATCATATAATGATATTAGCTATCACTGTATTGCATTAGATTAGATATTAGGAAGAAATTCTTCCCTGTGATGATGGGGAGGCTGGCACAGGCTGCTCAGAGAAGCTGTGGCTGCCCCTGGATCCCTGGAAGTGTCCAAGGCCAGGTTGGACAGGGCTTGGATCACCCTGGGATAGTGGGAGGTGTCTCTACCCATGATGGGGGTTGGAACAAAGTGAGCTTTAAGGTCCCTTCCAACCCAAATCTTTCTATGATTTTATATTTTATGATTATAGTTATTATTGCAATTGTAAATAAAATGACAAATTCTCCTTGATTTCAGGGGTACTTCATTTCCTCTGCCCCAAATCTCTCCACATATTTCTCAATCAATCCATAATACCTGCAGCAGACTCTCCAGTTTTTATGCCCTCGAACTTCCCTGCTGCTAAAGGACAGGCACTTGCTCTCCTGTGGAGCCTCAGCCTGTTCAGCACACACGTGCTGGCCCTGATGGTGACAGGATCAGGGATCCCTGGTGTCCCTGCTGACTGGGGCATCCCCAGCAGCCTGCTGTGCCCACATTTAGAAGGGCTGCAGGGCTGCTCCCTGTCAGCAGGGAATTGCAAACCAGCCTGCTCCTGCCCAGTACGAGGCTCCAGGGTACTGGCAAGCAGCACATCCTTCATGCCCACGGGATGAAGGCAAAGGCAGGCCTTGCTCTGGTCCTTGCTGGGCTGTGAGCACACATCTACCTCCACCTCGCTAGGGCAAAGCTGTGTCAGGAAAGGCTGATTTTCCTTCCAGCACTGATCAACAGGGGAGCAGAAGGATGCTCCTTTCTCCTCCTCCACCCTGACAGCATTTTAAGGGTTATAAGTTGCTGTGTGCAGGGTTGTGCCCTAAGGCAGGGGCTCCCTCGCAGCACGAGTCAGGCTGGACCATGTGGGATAGAAAGATTACCTTCCATGCTGTGTCAACCAGGTTCAAATCACCCACAAACAGACATTCATTTTTACACTTCCATTTTCAGTATCCACACCTAGTTTTGCTTTGTTCTGTTTTCTTCACCATTACTTTTACCAGAGAGTGAAAGAACAAAAGGAGAACAGTTCTAAACTAAAAGAGGAGAGATTTAGATTAGATATTAGGAAGAAATTCTTCCCTGTGAGAGGGTGAGGCCCTGGCAGAGGTTGCTCAGAGAAGCTGTGGCTGCCCCTGGATCCCTGGAAATGTCCAAGGCCAGGTTGGATGGGACTTTTAGAAACATGGGATAGTGGAAAGTGTCCTGCCTTGGTAGAGGCATGGAGGTGGGTGAACTTTAAGGTCCCTTCTAATTCTAACTTTCTATGATTCTATGATTCTATGGTTCTATGATTCTATGATTCTGCTCACCCCGGGGAGTCAGAACTGCTTCCTAGATCCACCTTTTGCAGCAGCCTTCCTTGTTGTGCAGGATGAGCACAGTTTTACCATGTAGGGCCTGGGGTGTGAATTCAGGGTGTTTTTCGTATTTGTGGTCAGTTTAAAAGTAGCTGAGGAGAGAAAATAATTTTTGGGCTTTACAGAAACTATGCCAAGACTCACCTAAACCTCTCCGTGCTCAGCTGGAGCCAAGGAGCTCACAGAAAACTGCAGATCTTAGCTTGAAAACAGGAATGACTTAGTGTGTTGTCCCTGCAGTGAGTTTTGGTCACACAGCTGAATGTGCATTTTTGGAAGAAGGTGGATAACAGCACCTTATTGGTGCCTTTGACATGAATTTTAAACCTAACACCTCCTTTGAGACTTTTCCACTGACACAAAAATACAAGATAAATAACCAAGATTAGAACTGAAATGTCAATCCTTGAGCTACCATTTGAGCCTGCGTATATGCTTAAAACCTTTGTTGATCTTTCCAGCAGTTGTAGTTCAGACCATTATTTTCCATCAGCTGCAGTATGAACAGTTTCTTGTTTGTAATACAGAGTAATATTCTGAAAAAACATCCACAACCATCACCCAAACTAGAAAAAAAAGAGTTAAAAGCAAAGGAAACTTAAGCTCCACATATCTTGTGTTTGTAAACACCTTCAAGCAAACACTAGAGATCAATGAATAGCTTTTCTTCTTTCATTTCAGGACAATACCAAACCCCCAGCCACTTCATTGCAATTGCAGATTAGAGCATATTTTATATATTTTATATATATATGAGATACTAAATGACACAAAACACTGGGGAGGGAATGAAATGATCCAGGCTCAGAATAAAGTGTTGATTCTTTATTAAAATGCAAAAACACTCTCCTGGGATGTTCTAATTCAAATTTCAGACTTGGAAAACCAGTGTTTTTCAAGGGGGTGTCTATAACTGCTGTATTTCAGTCTGCGGGCTTTGCAGACTGGGAAGGTGATGGCAGGAAAAAGAAATGCAGCAAAGCCCTGTAAGTGCTGTGCTTGTGTAGAGGAACCAAGACTGTTCTTAGAGGAGCTCAAAGATTTCACTGAAAATCTTTCTGCTGGGCAGGAAACATTTGCAGGCTCCACTGCTCTCAGTGCACTGCAATGATGACTCTGGGGCTAAGGCATTGGGTTCATGAATCCACAAAATCCCTGTCTCTGCCACATACTTCCAACATGATACCAGGGACATAAATTACTTTGTTCAATTCTCACTTTTCCATCTTTGAACTGGGGATTTAAACGAAAGGATTTTTTTCTTACTTTGGTGCTGCTTTTTTTGCTTGGAAGAGATGACTGCTTCCTGTTTCCATCCATGCTGCTCTCACCCAAGGAATCAAAGGGATATGATAACTTAAATTAGTAGGTAGAAAATAGGAAAATAACATCTGGAACTTTATTTCTGATCTTCTTTTTTTTTTTTCTTTGCCATCCCTTTTCATGTGAAAGAAATGGAAGCCGCCAACATTCAGAAAGTTGCTTATATGTGAGACCCTACAGCATCTCTGTTCAGGTGCAGCCCTCAGATGGAGAAATTGAGAAGCAGCTTCCTGTACAGCCAAAAATCATTTTCCTGGACAGAAAGGTAGAATTTGCCTCCCTGCGGTTGATGACTTCTGTTAATTCTGTACTGTTTTGGCATTTGAGATTTTTGACATTTGAGATTTTTGGCATGGAGCCAGGCTCTGTTCCAGGGCCCAGCAATGGCACCAGAGCCACGGGCAGGGGCTGAGCCCAGCAAGTTCCACCTGGACATGAGGCAGAACTTCTGTCCTGGGCAGTGACCGAGCACTGAACAGATTGTCCAGAGAGGGGGTGGAGTCTCCCTCACTGGAGATATTCCAGAAATGTCTGGACACAATCCTGTGCTATGGGATGGCCCTGCTGGATCAGGGAGGTTGAACCAGATGAGCCACTGTGGTTCCTTCCAACCTGATCCATTCTGTGATGTGGCCTCTTCTTGAAAAGTTATGGTGAACTTTGTGACATTTCTAACATGTGACACTTAAATGCAAACTGGCCTCAGAGCAGTCATTAAAAAATTATTACCGTTATTAAAGCCATCAAATCTTTCTTTGCTCTTGCTGAGGAGACAAGATCTTAATTCTTCTCTTCCGTTCTTCTCCCAGGGTCAAAGAATTGACAAACTGGGGCCTCCTGCAGAACCCTGGGTTGTATCAGCTCGTCTCAAGGACTCCTCCGAGGCTGTGCTGAAAGGTTTGGATGTGTTTTCCTATAGCAAGGCTTATGGCAAATCAGCTGTGCAAGATGATGGTGATAAATTTAGAAGTTCTCCCTGAGAAATACTGCATTTGAAAATCAGTCTGTGGGCTGAAAACAGAAGGTTGCAGGAGGAGTTTGGTGAACTGCCCAGTCATATGCTATAGGGGAAAAAAAATCCAGAATTTATACAAAGTATTTTCTTCTCTGGTAGCTTAAAGGGAGTATATCCTAGAGTTTGTCTTGAAAAGACGTATCTGAGTCAAAAAAGAAAGGGATGAAGAATTAAAAATCCTAACACTTGATTTTCAGTTTATGTCAAATGGGATAACTTCTTTAGGGTCCACAACAACCTTTTTATCCCAGCAAAGGATCAGGGCAAGTACAGAGAGAAACAACTGCCTATGGATTGTCATTAACATATTATAATGTGAAAGGCTTTTTTTTCATGGGGGATCTAAATGTTTCCCTTCTGTTCCTCGTTTATCAAAAGCCCAGAACTCATGAAAGACTCATGAAAACTCATGAAAAACTCTAAACCTGTGAGGATTTCCCTCAAGGCTGTGTGAACCTGCTTCGGTAGAGAACCTTGTTTAAGTAGAGTGCTGAACCAAACACCTGTGGATGGCCATATGCTGGTAAATTAGAAGATGGAAATGATATTAATTATAACCTTATTAGTTTCATTGCTAAAATGTTTAAATATAAGTAAGAAGCACACACAATGAAAGGTTAGGTTCTCTATTGCAGAGAAAGTAATTTGTTCATGGTAAAGACATTTGTGTGTTATTTTTGAGTTGAAAAGTTCATATTTAGAGAAGATAAGTAGTAAATATGCTGTAGATCAGAGCTTCTCATCCTTTCAGTCCCTGTTTTGGTTATTTAGAAATTCTTCCTAGCCCAAGATAATTTCAGGACTACACATTAGAAAAATCCTTTGGTGTTTTCTGCTACTTTTCATGCCTTTCAGCGCATGTTCCTAAACTCCTTAGGTTTAGATGAGCCACAAATTATTGGATCAGCTATTGACTGACAGTGGGAGGAAGGAAGGAAGGAAGGAAGGAAGGAAGGAAGGAAGAAAGAAAGAAAGAAAGAAAGAAAGAAAGAAAGAAAGAAAGAAAGAAAGAAAGAAAGAAAAAGAAAGAAAGAAAGAAAGAAAGAAAGAAAGAAAGAAAGAATTCACTGAAGAGAAAGACACTTCACATTCTTTAAAAGAAACATGCATCAAATTAATAGTCAATAAACTCCAGCAAAGGAAGAGCAGCACGGTACAGATGTTCTGCACGTAATAGTTTGCTGCAGTTTTTCCTTTGACAAACATCCTTATTGCACTCGTCTTTTGAAGCACATGAAAGCAGCATTTAATGGAAATGGATCCCGTCTAGCACACTGAGGCTGCTTCATCTGACAGCAGCCAAAGTGCCTCGTGGAAGGCAGTTTAGCTCCAAATTAGCTGTGCTTCTACGTTAAATACCAGCTTGCCTGAGAGATCTTTGGGAAGACTCCCATATATTTCTGTAATATTCTGAGCTTTGAAGCATATGTGCCTGAAAGCTGAGCTAGCCTCTGTTGAGAAGTACAGTACAGTACTCCAGGCTTCATCACACACTAGAAATGGCAATTATAAAGTATTTGAACAGAGCTGACAAGGCCCTCTGTTAAAATCTGTATTACAGTGAGTGTGAGAGCCAAGAAAATCTTGGTAGTCTGTGCAGACACCGTCATAAGCAGGATCATGTGAGTGGTAGATGGATGAACCAGGTTTAGGCTGGAGCAATAAAAGAAATCTACATTAGCACATCTCTATCAAGTCTATTCACAGTAGAAACCACTGCTTATTTATATATCACAGCTGATCCTAGAGACTTGTAATGAAATTGGTGGTTTGGTGTGCTACTTACAGTACAGAAATAGAAAATAATCCCATATATGTAGTCAAAACTAACTGGGATATTAACACATTAAATAGTACCAGAGACATACAGAGGGGAAACTTTACCATTTATGTTGCTAAATACTTAATATGTGCCATGGTTTTGCCTAAGACCTTGTCTTGGGCAATTTCTGGCTGTAGTTCAGAGTTTGCTCCTTCACCACATTGTTAAATACCCTGAACATGAGAATGGCAGAGTAGAAATGTCCTGCCCACATTCAGCTTTATGTGCCTTCACCTGTGCTGCTTAACTGCAATAAAATGCCAAACCACCTGCTTCATAAAGCAAATAGTTATGACATGTTGTACTTCAGCAGGCAAAATTCTGTGTTTGTGATCACTGGAGCAAGTCCAGCATCCTGAGGAAGTTCTGGCATCTCACCCCCACCTGAACCAACACTGGGAAATTTGTCAGCCTTTAGGATTTCACCTCTTTCCCCCCAAGAGCCTGAATGCAGACCAGACCTGGCCAGCATCACTCAAAGGCCATGCCTTGGCTGGTGCTCAAAGATACACACAATAAAATGGGAATCCAGTTGCAAAGTAAATTATAACTTTTAAAAAGAGCCTACAGAAATAACAATCATGGCAAGGGCAAATATTGGGTCTGAATGCATTCCCTGATAGCTCACAACAAGAGGTAAAGTGATGGAGAAATTCTGTCTCCTGGGTTTCACTGTAATGATCCCCATGGAGTTTCCCCCTGCCAGGTTTCCAGCTGACAGTGTCTCCTGTGCTGTCTCAGGGCAGTCACCACAGACTTTTTCCATGGCCAAATAGCTTTCAAAGCATCTGACAGAGCTGGAGAAAAATTCCAAGAGATTTAACAGTAGGACAGGAAGGAATATGCCCCAAAAGTAAGATGAAACACCTAGAAATCAGAAAAGAATTGAAGATTCAGCTTGTCCCCTAATTTCAGCGGTTGACTCCTTGAGACCAACCCTTTAGGACAGAAAACAATCTCTCATTATCACTCTCCTAATATTGGTGAAGTAGTTAGTCACACAAGACATGAGATAAATTTAAAAAAAACCTGGGCATTTGGAACTTTCTAGTGCTCTCTATAGCTCCTATTACCTTTGATCCCTTTAACAGCTGCATTCACATTAAACCCCATGACACTCAGTAAATGCCATCTCACAATAAGCTCAAGGAATGAATATTTAGAAGCTGAAGCCCTTCAATCCCTCAGGAATTTGTTTTCCGAGTACCTCTGTGTGAAATTTCTGGAGTTAGACATAATGTTTATGATTAAGATGGACAATGGATTTCAGCTTTCTGAAGTCCCTTAAAGTCATGAGAACTCGCTGAGGTCCATAAGTGGCACTTACCTGCTTGCTGTTAATTGCAATATGATTTTTTCTGACTCTCCAGGGCTCACCCAAGTGCAGGTCATAGAGGGATGTGCAAGCTTTTCCAATCTGGCTGTCTCCAGCTCAGGCACAAACTGGAGACTTGTGTTCACTGTCACATCACCTCCAGGTAAACTCTATATTCTGTGTATTTTTTGATCTGGTGAAATCAAAGCCCTACAGGTGGCCTGAATTTTTAAAAAAGGAGGTAAATTTTGTTTGAATGGGTGGAGTGATGCCAAACCTCTAAATAGCCTGAGATCTGTTCCACATCCAAGTTGGCATTCCCCAGGCAGCAGGAGAGCTGGGTGATTCCTGTGCTATTCATGCAAGATCTCTCAAATCTGATGGATTAGTACAGAGAAGAATTGTCAGAAAAAAGTCCCTCTTTCTCCCTGGATTCCCTAGGATGTATCCCAAGAAATCAGATACTTAAAATCAGTTAAATTTTCAGAGCAAACTTTTTGGAATAAATTGTGACCTCTCATTCCCTCTTTCCCCCCCTGTTTATATTCACAAATTTTCCATGTGTGCTCCTGGCTAATTTCATAGTGCCTTTTCCTGACTGTTTGCCTGCACCTGGTCACCTTTATAGGTGGTTATGCACATTCAGAGCAGGACTCCAGGGCTGGACTCTGCCAGGGCTCTCCTGAGAGCTTATGGAGATGATGCTGGCACCTTCAGGGGCCCCTGAGCAGCTCAGTAATGAGGAGGCAGGTGTGCCCGTGCCTCTTTGGAAATGCCAGCTGAGGGGGACACTGGGGACAAGGCACCCAGTGAACTCTGCCTTGTAAAATCCTCAAGATGTCTGCACAAGAGAGGTGCCTCTGCAACTGTTTGGGGCCCAGAAATTATCTCTAAATCTGTTTCTGAAGGTATAGAGACATCAAAGTGTTGGTTTCTTCTCTCAGGATGACTGCTGAGGCAGTTGTATGGAGAAACAGGAACATGTCTGGCATGAAGTCCAAGGACATATTAAAATATAGATGTAAGACCATGTGTAAAATTTCTATTCTGGTATTGCATCCATCCGTTCATCCATCCATCCCTCCATCCCTCCATCCACCCATCCACTCATCCATTCATCTGTCCATCCATCTCTCTTTGTATACAGATATATATGCATGGATATCTCTCTAGATAAATATCATTGTAGATGATATAGGTATGTTATCTATCTATCTGTCTATCTATTTATCTATCTATCTATCTATCTATCTATCTCTCTCATGCCTTGACTCAGCCAGAAAAAAACAGAGGGAACAATGACACCTGACCGGTGAAGTGGCCAAGTGGAAGTGGGTAATGAAAAAGTCTGAGGGGAAAAAAAAAAAAAATAGAAGAAGTTTGCAAACATTAGGCTGCCACAAGTGGCTCATTCAAATCCAGTGCTGCCCATGGCTTGGCAAAAGGACAATTGGGGTGCAGGGAGCACTTGGAGGTGGGTCTTTCAAGGAGGGATTTCTGTGTGTTTTGAGCTGCCAAACACATGCAGCTCCCGCTACCTTCACTTCAGTGAGAGCAGGTGGAAAGTCAGCACCTCACAGGATCTGACCCTTTAGGCTGGAAGCAAAGCTTAAGGAAATGTGTTTAGAGACCTATTTCAGGGAAATCCCAAAATTTTTTTCTGAACAAAGTCAGACAGAGATCCATTTTCTGAAATATTTAGCCAGTCAGAGAGTTACTAATAATTAATAATAGAGTCACAAAATGGTTTGGATTGGAAGGGATCTTCAAGATCATCGAGTTTCAACTCCCCTGCCTTGGTAAGGGACACCTTTCACTAGACCAGGATGCTCAGAGCCCCATCCAGGCTGACCTCGAACACTTCCAGGGATGGGGCAGCCATAGTTTCTCTGAGCAACCTGTACCAGTTCTTAGTATCTAATTTAAATCTGCCCTCTTTCAGCTTAAAGCCATTCCCCCATGGAGGTTGTTTAGAGGTAGCAATGTTTACAGGCAGCTGATGCACCTGTGCAGGTATCACCTGTGTAAATCAGATTACTGCACACTTTTAATGTGCATCGCAAAAGTACACACCAAAGGCACAATGCCTTTTACTCCCTGTAATTGGGAACCATGCTGGGGACAGCAGAAAGGTTTTTACACTGCCAGATTCTTACTGAAGAGACTCACTTTTGTTGTTTGAGATAAACAAACCAAAATTAAACAATCAAATAGTAGATGTTTGGGATACATCTTTACGATCCAGTTGCTCTGTGCACCTACCCCAGCATAATTTACTGTGTGGAGAGAGTTCAGGAGGTACAGCTGATGTGGAATGCAATAACCCCAAATATTTTGGTGGTAGTTCCTGGGGAGAGCAGACCATTCTTAGCACCACTGCATAGTCTTGCTCCTCGTTTTACAGTAATATTCCCTTCACTGATATGGATCCCAGTGGGTTTGATACATCCTCTTTCCATTTAAACCAACAGCATCCTATTCACTGTTAGAGTAGTGCAAAACACCTTTGAACACCTGTCTGTGCAGAGTCCTTGATACCTGAGAGATTTCCTCTCTCAGTCAAAGTTCATCTGTGTTTGTACCTGCAGGCAGATTTCTCCCAATTGGAACATGCTTCTCACCTTGTTCTGATGCAGCTTGGCTTCGTTCAGGTGGACAACATTGACACAAATCTAATTAGTTTCTGCTAAAAGTACTTACAGCTACTTACCCTGGTCTCCAAGCCTACATCTGAGAGTGTTTCTGGTATTTTTTTTTAAAGAATTGATGAAAAAAAGGCTTATAGATTTTTATTAAAAGCCGAACTCAAGTAAAAGAAATATTCATCCATCAAAATGTTTAGAATTTTGGGTTTAGGACCAATAATGATTCAGGGAGTAAGACAGATAATGAGTTGATGTGCTAATCCACATCCTTCAAGTTGGTCTACAGAGAACACCAGGGCCAGTTTTCCTAAACTCCTCTCCTTGCCCAGCACATCTGCATTCAGAACTTGTTTTGGAAATAATTTAGGGAATCAAAACCTCTCTCTGTTTCAAACGGGCAATACTAAGCATCTTCCAGTCCTTGAGAATCAGATCTAAGACCCAATGAACTCTTGAACACAGAAACTGTGAGCAGTGCCTGGCTTGATTATGCCATCTACAGAAAACTTTAGCATCTCTGGATGCAGAGCATTACCCAGAACTTCTGTCTTTCAAGAGACTGAATATTTACTGTGTAACAGCAGGGACACCGACATTTTTTATTTATAATGCTCATTATCAACATGGTGGAAAATATTAACAAGTTCACTGGGAGTTTTCTGCATCATTGATTTAATCTTCATGTTGGTGAATGTTTCTGGGTTACCCCTAATTTCTACTGATATGATTCAGGTACAGCCTGTGAAAAAAAAATCTGTATTAAGAACTGTCTTATCACAACCAGTTTCTCTTGCAGAAAATGTGCATGTTTTCTGTAGGGGCCTGATCTGTTTGGCATCAGAAACAGGTGCATTGCGAATGTATTTTCTGGGGTTTGTATCAGTTAGACAAATTCATGGAAGAAGTATTAAGTACTGTTGAATGCAATGAAGAGGTTTATGCTTCAGGAAGAACTGAAAGCTTGAAACGTAGCTTGTAGAAATATTGTTACACATTTGGATTGTCCTGATACTCAGTCCTAAATAAATATTGTGCATTATTGTTGGATCTGTCAGGAGAAAGATGGATTTATGGTTTGTCCCTGAATGCATCTTTACCCGTGGCATCCCTGTTAAAAAGCTATAGGGTGGTGTTTCAGCTATGAAATTGCTATCCTTGCTTTTGTAATGAACTGACTGCTTTAAATTCTCAGGGGTGAGGTTCACTGTGCTGTCCCAGCCATTTGCCACCTTCCCTGTCCCCATGAGAGCCATGGCCAGCATGATCCTCATTGTCATACTGGGTTCAGCAGCATCTGCATTCCTCCTTGTTCTTTCATTCTGCTGGTTCAGGAAGAACAAAAGCAACAGTAAGTTGGAAATACCCACAAAAGTTTATACTTGCAGACTCCTTGTTTTACTTAACAAATCCCCAGAGTGGCCACAATGGTTTCAGACAACAGAACTCAGAAAAACCTCTGGGACGCTCAGTAATTAGAATATGGTTTGTAGTTTATACAGGGACAAGAGCTGGACTTCGGTAATCAGTGTGGGTCCCTTCCAACTCAGAATAGTCTATGATTATGATAGTTCAAGGTTATACTGTTTTATGCCTATAAAAGATGTCTGAGTTCAGACAGATATTACAAAAATTTCTTCTTGGAAGGGATTGTTAAGCACTGGAACAGGCTGCCCAGGGCAGTGGGGAAGTTACCATCCCTGGAAGAGATGTGGACACAGCATTTGGTGGCATATATATATTCAAGCAATATTCGACTATATATTCAACAATATATTCAATTTTTTCTTGAATTAATAATTTCTGCTGAGCAGCGGATGTACTGAGGGTGACATGGCTGTGTGTTCATTGCAGAAAGGAAGACTGAACGGCCTGATGTACCACGGGACAGCACCAAGAGACCCAGGGAACAAGCACAGCCTCCTGCAGCTCCCACCAAGCCTTGCTACGATCAAGGACCAAATACAAGTGGAGTGTCTGTAGCGGGAGGTGAGACTGCAATTCATAAATGTTTGAATACCAAAAGAGTCAGTTTATGTCTTTACACATGATCAGGTGTTCCCAGGCCGCCCAGAGATGTCATGGAGTCACTGTCACTGGAAGTGTTCAAAAAACGTGTGGTATGTGGCAGCTGGGGAAAGGTTTAATGGTGAATATGTTAGTGCTGAGTTGGTGGTTGGATTTAATAATCTTGCAACTTTTTTCCAATTTTAATGATTCTATGATTCTGTAGATTTGTATAGGATCAATGGCACATCCTAAAAGGTCTATCTCTTTATTGCCTCCTCCTGCTTCTCCCTGGTTTTTTTCTGTTTCTCATTTCATCTCCTTTAATACAGATGGAGTGAATTCCCAGCTACCCTGAAGGCAGCAGCATAATCCCCTTTATGCTCATGCTGTGATTCTTGGGGTGTCCTGTGCAGGGACAGGGCCTGGATTTCAATGAACCTTGTGGGTCCCTTCCCCACATTTCAGGATATTCTATGGTTCAATGAGTCCATGATTTCTCCCAGAGCTTTTGGAGTAGGGCAGGGACCAATACTCCTGGTGTCCCCACCTGCCTGGAGGAGCAAGGCTCCTCCCTGCCCAAATCTCCAGGTGCTGGAGGGGGATCAAAAGCTCTGGACAGGTTTGCAGGCTGTGAAGGACTGCACCGAGTTACACTGGAGGTAAAAAGAAACCACCCAGGGCTCATTTGCACGGTGCCTGTGAGTCCAACCCAGCAGCCCAAAGCAGCTCTGCTCCCACCCACCCCACTCTGTGTCCCACTTCACTCCCCAGGGTCCTGCCACAAATAACCCTTCCCTGCACACCTCCTCAAAACTTGTCCTTTCATCATCTGCTGATCAAACCCGACTCCTTCTGAGGTCACAGGAAAGCAGACAGCCCCGGGGGCTTGTGGCTGGCAGCACAAAGCACCGGCTTCCCCTCTGCAAGTGTGAAATGTTCTTACAGTAGTTGAGGGCTTTTTTTTATCTCACCTGCCAACAGCAAAGATCTAAGGGCATTCGGATAACCCTGCTGAACCCCCCATTTACTCTGTTTTGGGAATTTCTTTTTCCTCCTTCTTACCGAAGCCTGTGGATTACATAAGAGGCAGGAAGAGGCGAGCTGGAGTTTTATCGCCTTTTAATTAGCGTCTATCGCAAAAGCAGAGGGAGAGAGAGGAGAGAGGAAATTCTGCAGATTATGTGTTTTGATATTTGCCATACTTTTCCAAAACACAGCATTCAGCTGTGTGCCTTAGGATACATATCTGCTATAAATTCATTTTTTATCTAATTTGTCTGAGATCTAAGCTTCCTGTGGAGGTCTGAGATCAAAGGATCTGATTCTGTCTGATGTTGGCTCTGACACATAATGCGTGCTGACTTAGTTCTGTCTATAAACTCGCAGTGGGAGGCTGCCACTCTCCCTTGGCACCTTTACATAGTGAACTTTCATTTTGGCTGGGGAGGCTGACAGGTACAGCGTTGATTGGAGCCGTCGTGTAAATAATTCATGGAAAGAATTTTTTTTGTCAGAAAAAGGAAATCCAGCCACTTAGAGTCTTTTAGGAATAGTTGCAAGACAAAAAGATTCCCCAATATGTTCAAATCTAAACAAGGATAACAATATCTTAAGTGAATTTAATACATATGACTTGGAAATGTCTAATGTTTGATTCCCCCTTATTTAAAGTGCTGTTGGTTTTGGAGAGAAAGAGAGAAAAGAAATCAAAGCTGCACGCTTTTTGTTTAGTTTCTGCTTTGTAGCTTTTCCCCTCATAAGAAATAACTCTTTTCCAACACAATTAAGAGTTCAGAGCCTTTATTTATTAATCACCACAGTAAGACTTGCAAAACAGAGATTTTCTCTTTGGTAGGTGCTTGTAGAGTGTAAAGTCCAGTGGATCAGGGGCCCTGGATTTTGTACCAATAGGAGCCATTGAGAATGAAGATGAGGAAGACACCAGTGTTATGCAGTACAGAAGGGAGAAGGGATCAAGATATTGCCTTACCTAACCTTGATCTAACAAGAAAAATCTCCTCAGCTTCTCATAATTATCTCTTTCTTGAATTAAAGCACTTTTGATGGACGAAGGCATTGTTAACAGAACACACCTGGAGGTGGAGGAACACCTTGCTTTTTGTTTTTTGCAGTTTTTTCTGGTGGTTCAACAGAGAACTTGAATCTTCCTACAACTTACCTTTCCAATTTTCAGTTCAATTTTCTGTCCTTTCCCTAAACCTTTTCAGCATGGCACCTGATTGATTCTTATTCTGAACACCTTGGACACCTTCAGCTAGAAATCACTGTGGTCTTCCTGAAGATGTTATGTCAATCTGCAAACTGGGTTTCCCTTCCTCCCTCCTAGCTTGCTCAGATCAGCTCCTCCTCTTTCCTTTCTACCGGTTTGCCATTTTCCCGTTGCTTTGCAAAATTTCATCAGAATCAGTTTCAGTTTTAACTCCAAATCACCAGCGGAAACACTGAATATCTTCCATTTCACCGGTAGTGTCTGATGCTGCCACGCACATATCCCTGAGAATTATTTCCCATGCGTAATTTCTGCCTGAGCTCTGTTAGCTGGTCCTTAATCCAGTTAATCATGTGCTTTAATGATATTGAATAGTTTGTATTTAATTTAAAAAGAAACAGTAGTTTCAGGGCGGTACTTCATTCTTGAAACTGCTACTATCCAGAAAACTCGTAGCCTCCTTCATTCATTCAAACTCCTTTGAAAAACCTGTTTCCACCGTTGAAAATGGCACCTTTGAAGATGAGAGAGTCCATAAATCTCCAGAACTAACATGAAGCTTTGGTATAGGAGATCATGACCTTATTATCTTGTTTATGTGTCTAAAGAAGAAAATTGAACCTGGTGATGTATGTCATTTGTACCTTCAAGCAGCTGACTACCTAAAGTTAAAGCCAGCTTAAGAAGGAAAAGTGCTAAACACAATAATATGGCTGACTGCTGACATTTTGCTAACACCTCTCCAGTGGATTTCCGAGAGGTACAACTCTGAAATTTAAATCTATGTGTGTACAAGTTGAAAAGAAACAGCAACACCCTTTAACAGGAAAAAATGAGTACAAACATGAAGTCACTGCCAGGGCTGTCAGAGTTCAGGTTGGTCAAAGAGTGTCTGGACAACCTTTCTGTCAAATGGTTTCGTTTTAGATGTTCTTGTGAGGAGCAGGGGTGGGACTCAATGACCCTTTATGGATCCATTCCAATTTGAGATATTCTATGATTCAGGAAATAGATTTCCAATTAATGAATTACAGAAAATGCAGGAGAAAATGAATCTGAGCAAAAGGTCCGAGCAGCCTTGAGGCTGAATGCCACAGGCTGATAAGGGTTAAACTGGAAGGACAAACCTAAAACATCAGAAGTGGTAACAACACATTTTCTGGTATTATTTGCACTAAGGACCTAAAATATGTGCTGATAAATGGACTAAAAAAGCTGATTTTGTCCACTAACACGAGACATTGACTAGATCTAGTTCTGGATTTGGAATGAGTATTAAAGTTTTGGATGTAGGATTTACAATGAGTATTAAAGATTTGGGTGTAGGCTGATGGCATTTTTTCTTTTTCATGGGGGGAGAGAGAGGATTACAAGAAGATTATAAATGTTTTTAGAATCCACATGTTGCTCCAAATTAGGTTGCCAATCACGATGGCACAGTCTGTCAGTTCAGAAGATATCTGCTATGTCCCTACAAGTGACCCTGCCTCTGTTATTGATAACCATTTGATATATAAGTGTGTAAACATTTCCACGTGAAAAATGGTTTATGTATGTTTTCCTTTTCCTGCGTTTTTTCCATGTAATTTTTAAAAACTGCATTGCAGGTTACGGGCTCTGCCTTGAGTGGGACATAAATGTTAGAAATATAAATTTCTACCCTAAGTTACAGCCTGTTTCAGAAAGGGATGATGCATTTTGTGGGTGTGTAGTATTAAAATATTATCATTCTTAGCCATACATAGCTTTCTATATACTTGGTTATTAAACATTTATTCAAAAATTTGCTAAATGTTGGAGATGCTCTAGCAGCTGTTAGTGTATCAATAAACACAAACCAGCTGGGTTTGTTACTATTTATTTATTTGTGGAAATAGCTAATGTTTGTTTGGCTTTAACAATTTATTTCTGTCGAACTGAAATGTATGGCCAGTGCAATTGTTTCTGTAACCAACTGCTTTTTAATTAATCGCAGAATCATGGAATGCTTTGGGTTGGAAGGGACTTTAACAATCATCTCCTTCCTCCCATCCTGGGCAGGGACACCTTACACTATCCCAGGTGGTTCCAAGCACCATCAACACTTCCAGGGAAGGAGCAGCCACAGCTTCCCTGGGCAACCTGTGCCAGGGCCTCAGCACCCTCACAGGGAAGAATTTCTTCCTAATCTCTCATCTAAATCTCTCCTGCTCATTTTAAAACTCTTCCCCTTGTCCTATCACTGTCAGCCTGTGTAAAGTGAGGAAAACAATTAAAAATTTATTTAAGGCCTTTAACACACAAAAAATGCTGGAGGGATAAGGAACATGAAGGTGGGGTGTTATAATTATTGTGAAGAACAAACAAGTCTTGCTTTCACAGATATGGAAGGAACTGGAGCAGAGGGATCTGCCACAGGACGAGCAGAGGAGCTGAACCTGCAGCCCCGTGAGGCCAAGTCAGCGAGAAAGCCGAGCACTGTCCAGCCCAAGACAGGTGACAGACACACCTTTCCCAAGAAAAGGGACAGTCACCAACAGCCCCGTGGAGGAAGATCTCCTGGTGACTCTCTGGAGCTGCAGCAGCCAGCAGTCCCGGGGTGCTCCAGCCAGAAGGAAGTGGCCCAGCCTTCAGCTGGGTACGGCCAGCAAAGCGAGGAGTCCGACAGGATGCCCCAACACCAGAACGATGTCAGAGAGTGCGTGGCCATGGTGGCAGCAGAGGGGTAAGGCAGTGACAGGAGGGGGAGCCACTGTGGTCACTGAGGGGCTGAGCCTTTTGCCTCTGTGCTCAGAGAAAACCGTACAGGTATTGGCATGGGGAACCACACGGCCAAATGAACCTGCAGCCAACTGCGAGGCTCCTTGGTGTCGACATTGCTTCCAGAATGAGGTGGGTGCATCCAAAGTGCTCGTGGAGAACAGTCCTGACTCCTCCAGAACTCTCTCCAGGAGTTGTTTTGGGGACTGCTTCACAGATCAGATTTGAGGCTGCAATCAACAGCAGTCAGGGATCAGCCTAGCAACTCGACAGGACTTCTGACACTACAATATTCTAGCATGGATGAAATCTTAGTGTCTAGAGCATTGCTGGTGTGTATGCATTTATGTAAATATATAGAAATTTTCCCCTTTCTTCCAGCCATGCTTTTAGTTTCAATCAAAGTACCTCAATATGTACACAAATATTTCCCTTTTTTTTCATTTATTCAACTTCCATTGTGTTTTAAGTAAGCGCTTCCATTCCTCTCTACTTAAACCTGTCTCTTTTTTTTTTTTTTTTTAATTAAAGTATTTTACTGTGTGAATCTTCACCATAACATTGTTTTCTTTTCTGACACCTTTAAATCACTGGCTTGTTATGAGCACTACTCTCTATGGATGATAATAATGCTGATATTCTTCACTTGCTCAGAAAATTCCTCTGAGATTTGCTTTACTGAGCTGGAAGATGAGGAACTTTATTATGCCCTCTCTATCATAAAGTTCTTGGTTGCAAGGTGTCCTGGTGGCACCGGATAAAATTTATACTCCTTTGCAGAAAAACAAAACAAAACAAACCAACCAACCAAACAAAAAAAACCCCCAAAACCAAACCAACCAAACAAACAAAAAAAACCCCCAAAACCAAACCAACCAAACAAATAAAAAAACCCCCAAAACCAAACCAAACCAAACCAAACCAAAAAAAACCCCAACAATAAGAACAAGAAAAAAACAACTTAATCAGGAAGATGAAGTTTATGGCTGGATCAGCAGTGGAAAATAAGGTGAGAAACCTTGATTTGGAAAAATCTCAAATAAACCCCAAACCAGTTCTCTTCAAGCTGCAGGAGTTGAGGTGCAGGTTCTGGTCAAACTGCTCAGTTTTCTAGACACAAAATTAGATTCACCAGCACTGGCTTCTGCACCATGTTGTGTTTATAATCATAATTTTGGGGTGAAATTACACTGCACACTGAGCCAGGCTTCTGGTTGAGTGAACAGGAGATTTTCTGGTTTAAAACACTTGAGGATGAAGATCTTATTAAGTGCAATGGATCAGCCTTTCTGATCTCTTCCATGGTATAGAAAAGCTATTTATTACATTATTTTCTGCAGAGGCCAAAATATTTTTATTGTGTGGATCCCTAATGATCATGATTCAGGGTTTGAATAGAAACCCTTTCAGAGACATCCAGAGCTGGCGAAATTATTGGGAAACCTTTCTTTTCCTCCACGGTTGATACCCAGTTTCAGATGCCTTCACATGGCAATAGAGCCTTCCCTCTCTACAGAAATACAATTCCTCCATTCTGTGAATTCCATTTCCCTTCAGTGTTTCTATTTCTAGTAAGTGGCTCCATCACATCCAACCAGTATAAAAGAAAATAATATATAATTACAAATGTCAGAATGCCCACCAATAATATTGAATGTAAGTTATATGAAAATACTGTACAAAAAAAAAATTATTTCAGGGGAGAAGTCAGACATATCGGAAATAGTTAAGGGTGTAATTAATCCTTTAGTTCATAATCCTTATATTTATCCATACTTTGCTTGCAGAATAAGCAGTGTCTTGCATATCTAGACCTCTAATGGAATTAGCAGGACTAAAAGCCTTTGATTGCAGCATTTTCAACTGAGTGAGTGGTGGCACATGGGGAAAGAAGTAGGGAGAAAGTGAAACAAAACACGGTGACATGTGGGTGCAAACATGCAGCAAATCCTGAATAAATAACACATTTAGGGGATCTTGCGTATCAGAAAAAAAAGACAAAACACAACACTATAGTGAGCAAACACATGAATGAGACTGTTAAAGTGGTTGAAGCCATTTCATGGCTAAACATAAAATGGCATCTTTTCCTAAAATAATTGGGTTTAGACTGACTGCAACAGTGATTGGATAAAATGGGATCCTGCTTTTGGCTGAGGGAGATCCAGATTTAGTTTGAAATGTCTTCTCTCTCTGTTTTCCATGAGACCGAGTTAGAACACTGTCACGATCCGCTTTAAAGCAGATTGTTGTGACTTGTTCCTTAACCTGACCCCAAGAGTGCAAAAGTCACAAGGGAAACTCAACTTTAAATCAAATTAAAACACCTTTATTAAAATACCCAACTCAATTGAGATAAAAGGAAAAGAAATAAGGAAAAAA
>WEKY01048869.1:0-32714 GCA_013390045.1 Picathartes gymnocephalus
TCTCATGATACCCTAATTGATCTTTTTTACAACTTCATCCAGTTAGCTGTTTTTATACACCCTGAAGACATAGTAAATATTATCATTCCCTGTTTCTCCAGGTACCATTCAAATAACAATAAATGGTTGCAGCTTCAATTTAGTCAATATTACTTCCTTTTTTTTTTTTTTAAATCTTGGCACACACCCCCACATTTAAAATCACATCTCTTTATCCTCCATTAAGATCTCAAATGTAAAAGAGGCAGAGGAGAGACATGTCAGGGATAGGTGGGGACCCTCAAAGATTGCTCATACTCGAGAAATAGCTGTGTTGCACTTGTCTCTGGATGAAGAAAGTCTCCTCTGCAGGTTGCAGTTAGGAAGTGTCCTGCTTTCGACAAGTGAGATGAGTGGCAGCAAAACCCACATCTCCCCTGAGCATTCAGCTGCTTGAGACAGCCATAGTTTCCAATTGCTTCCAAATCCAAAGTTCTTTAAAGAGAGGTTAGCCAAAAATTTTCTTCTGATCTCTCCATTGCTCATAATTTAATTTTTTAAGTTGTCACTACCTAAACTGGATCTAGGTGGTTTAGCTGATAACTTCTGTACTGGAATCCTCTCTATACTGCTCTGTTATATTCCAGAGTGGAGTCTTCTCTGTGCTACTCTCTTATACAATCTTGAAAGCCATCGTTCTGTTTTTTGAGTTGGCAGGAACTCCTCCCAGTGAACACATATGGACAATAGATCTCACGTCATGCCTTATCCATGTCTGCATAATTAAAGTCTGTCCAAGAAATAATGTGGAATGTGAAGTGCTTCCTCTTATTGATGATTGAGGAGGCACCAGTTCTGTTTTGCACTTGTCAGATTAATCATATTCTCATTTTGGCCAGTATTCTTAGAAACTACTTGCAGAGCTTTCTATTGAAATGTATGCAAAAAAAAAGAAAGAAACAAGGAAGAAGAAAGATATAGCTATTCCATATGAAGTCTACAATAATTTATGCTGCTATACCAATTCACCAGTGTTGATCTTTGTGCAGAAATTCTCCTTACACCACCAGTAGAAAAGGAATGAGGATAAAACATGATCCATGAAATTTTCTTTTACTTGAAATTTTTTTAGACAGACTAAGTTGCAGATTGTGCTATGAATATCTTTTCAAACCATAATGCACAACCCTTTGGAAAAAAAGTCAAGAAATCTAAAGCAAAGAACTTATGTTGCAGGATGAGGAAATGGCAAAAGCCCACAGATCCATGGTAAATGAGAAATAAAAATTTAACTCACTTTCCACAGTGGATATGCATGGTTATAACAAAATTTTGTCCATTTTCTTTGAATTTACAACAGATACATATACCTGGCTATCAGATAATTTGCTACAGAAATTCTCTCTTCTGTTGCTGTTTGAACCATATTTAGCCACTGCAAGACAGTATCGATTAAGGAAGAATTTGAAGTCTGGTAATTTTAGACAGTATTCTAGAGAATATTGTTCCATCTAATACAACAATTTAGCTGAAACAATAGTGACATAATTAACAAAATTACATAATAATTACAGTGCTTTAGAGTGAGCTATATTAAAGTATGACTCATCACTCAATACATAAGAAGTCACAGAACTACGTCACATCCAGCAGTGCAGTTGCAGTGCAGTATAGTGGAGCTGCAGCCAAAGAAGAAATTTAAAATCAGCAATCTTTTGTTAATAAGTGGGAGAGCAGGGGAATTAATGGAAAGTATGACTATGAATTTGGTTTTACTTTAATGAATTAAAGCTAAACAAGGACAAGGAATACTTGTACAATTGCAATTAAGATTTACAGCCCTTTTAGAAAAATATTTAATACATGTTACTCTTTGAACCTCATACATCCTCTGGTAATACTTGTAATAGTTTGCTTTATTGAGGAAGGAGAACTATTCTAGTCCTTAGCTGGGGAAATGATTGGTGAAGTGGAAAAGTAATGATGGAATTTTCTGAGATAATTACATTTTTTTATTAGAATAGTTTATCAAGGATCTTTTTGAAAGAAAAGCCATACAGTGTAACAGTCAAGCATAAAACACTGAACTTCCCATGAAACATTTTGAATGACTTTCTGTAATAGCATTCACTTGAAAATAATACTTTTAAAAACTGCAGAATCTGAAAATCTTTCCCTTGAATAAGCCTATTTGTTATGCAAAAGATACATATGACTTCTATCAATTTCCTATCTATTAATACCTTCCTTGAAAATAAACAAAATCCCACCTAAAGGTATTATTCCACAGCAAGATTATACATCATTAGAAAAGTTACAATGACAAGGTTTTCTATTAAAAATATGATGGTTTGTACTTACCAGGTGTAAAATTATACCGAGCAGAAAACCCAATAGATTCCAGTTCAGCATCAGCAAAAAATTTAATCCACAGGAATCTGCCACTGGATTTTATCATAGGTGGATTTTGCTGTCCACAGAAACGTCCAAGGATTGGGGAAAAGCCAAAAGGTCCGTCTCGTACTTCAATGTGGTCAAATTTACACTCCCAAGAAGGCTCTATGGAATATTTTTCATCAAAGTGCAGTTCAATGCATTGTCTAGGAGCAGCTAGACACAAAAAGAAAATTATCTTATTATTTTCTAGCCCAAGACCCTTCAAATCTAAAGCAAAACTGAGGAAAATCAAATATATCAATTTTGTATGCATCTTAAAATCTTGTTTAAAAACTTGCTTGAAAATTATTACATCTGTATTTTTTATAGATTCCATACTCTCAGATTATTCATCTATTGTTCTCCTTTAAAAATAGTACTCTTGACAGCAGTGCTTAGTAAAGCTAAGAGAGATAACTATGATGAAAACAAAAATATAGTTACGAACAATTTCTTCAAACATAAAATGTTTCTAAGAAACTTACATATTTAGAAAAAATATTTTTTTCTCTTATATTTGGCAGAGGGGTGTTAATCAGAACTATTTTATACCTAGTACTGACAAAGATGATGAAGAAAAGGCTGATCAGAGCTGTGCTACAGTATGGACAGATTATGTTCCTATGTGTATTGCAGTCAATGACAAACTGGAGTGTAATTGCTTATAGTCAGAATTACTTGTCATCTCATTGGAAACAAGAACAAATGCAGTGAATTCTTGCTTGAGAAAGAATTAGATAAGGATGATTATTGAAGAGGAAATGATATACTGAAAACCTTGAAGGAACTTCATAATGATCATTTAATTAGACATTAAAAAAAATCCATCTTTAATGATAGGTACTAAGCCTAGAGACAGTCAGAATGATCTCTAAAACAAATATTCCCTGGCATCTCCTGTACAAAGCAAAAGAAATAACTGGTAGAAATATAGTACTTTCTTAAAAGGAGGGAAAAAATCATGGCTTGATTGATACATTTTATCAGAAACAACCTCCTAGGGGTGCACTCTTTTCTACACATAATCCTGTCCATAGCAAAAACGGTGTGCCTTCTGTGTCTAGAGCATGGTGCATTGGAGCCTTTTGCTGACAAAGCCTTCTGCTAAGACAAGGATTGGTTGTGTCATTGCCCGCTGTGCCTCTCATGGGATCACATCCCACACTTTACACATATCAAAAGAGGTTTGTATTGCTATGAGCTTTGCCAGAGTTACCATTCTTTTCTCATGGAAATATGCAAGATCAAAGTCCATCCTGAGTGCACAAGTTTAGCATGGAAACTGCTGCCACTCCAGGAGTCCATATCTTTACATTTCTTTCCCCAGGAGTAATAAGAAAACTGTCAGTGTGACCAGAACCTATATCTTGTTTAGATTTTGAAATGCTTTAAAATTAAGCTTTTGGTATGAACTCATTGCTCACTAGACACACATAGAGAGACTATTTAAAATTAAGTAAGTAAGAAGCTATTAGGTAAATTTTGAAATCTTTGCATAAAAGCACATAGTCAGATTCCTTTCAGAACTATTTCATGTAAATAAATACAGCCTCATTTTATAAGAAGCATTTAAGAAGTTAATAAAACACCTTATTTGAAAAGAAAATTATTTAAACAGCTTTACTCGCAATGTTAATATAATTAGATGATTGATATGTATTGAAACAACTTAAGAAAGAAACCTTTTCTACTGTTCTCAATTTGCAGAAATTCACATTGAGGGAAATACTTACTATTTACTTGTCATTATTTATAAAAATCTACAGGAATTTTGTGATCTTTGTGCCCATACAAATTCAATAACAAAAGAAAAGGTTTATGTTTTACATGTAATTGTATCAAGTCACAGTCTAAGGAAAAGAAGCCAATTTATTATCTGACTTTGCTTTAGTAAATTTTTGTACTTTCAAAGCTTGTAAAGGAGATCATAGTGATGTTATCTTTTGTGAGGTTTGAACACCAAAGTAAATCTTTTTAGATTATAGTAAAAGATTAAATACCTGGAAGACACCATCAATTAATTTTATTCAGATGTTTCTATCCTTGACTTTACAGTTTTATAAAAATTATTGATTTAAATGCAACTAAGCAGTACTAGGACAGAAGAGAGCAATCAGCAACTTTCAGTCTGGAGTCATATTCTGCATGCTGTTACTTGATTTAAGACTTGTTGAGAACTGTTCATCATTCACCTAAGGACCTCAGAGTCAGGCATCAGAAACACTATCCTGACAACACTTTAGGTAATCTTAAGAATGCTCATCATGGCTTGAAAATCTTACACATTCATGACTCCAATGTTATGCTGTTAACCATCCTAGAGCTTTATTATAATGTTTTAGTGTCACAAACTAGATATGAACATTGACTCTCCTACTACTGTTAATTTCATACAGTAGCATAGCACAGTGTATGGCTCCTGTACTTCCCACAGTCACAAAGTGTTACCTGCTTCAAAAATGGATTATGCTATTATCATAACATATTTGTCCTCTACAAACTTTCTTTTCTGCTGCCTTATTCATACCAAGAAGAGAGTTACAAGTTCTGGCCCACAGTTAAATCCCTAATAGGTCTTCTCTGTATCCAAGACTCATGTAACATTAAAAATGGCCACGAGTCCTCCTCAGAGTTCAGTCATTTGACATGACTTTTGGTGTTGAAAAGGAACCCAAGAGCCAATTATAGGCTTGGTATAATATAAAAGGAAAGACTGTGGATAAATAACAATCAGGCCTACAGAGCAACACATGAGATCTCTTGACTAGGTGAATGCATGACCTGAGAAAAAGCAGAATTTCCACAACCATAACCTCCATGTAGCTTTCTGATTCTCACATTGCCTACCAGTTTTATGATCAGAATATTGCTATAGTTTACACTATTCTGCTTCTATTTATCTTTCAACAAAGCTAAGATAAGGCTTTTCCTAATGAAACTCAGGTCTTGCTAGAGGATGAGAAAGAATCACATCAGCTCAAGCAGACCTCAAGGGTTTCCACTTTCCCTAAAGGTCCCATGAGTAGAGGCTACTTCACTTTAAGAATGGAACATTGAATATTCATTAGCAGCACTTGTCCACTAGAGATAAAACAAGGCTGGGGATTGAGTTTGAGGGCTGGACCACTGCGTGTTCATACTCCTTAAATGTAAAGTTATGATCTGGCATGATTTTGGCCATGCCAGTGGGAACAATTTATGTTTCTGTAACTGCGTGTAACTCCAGAGTGCAGCACACACATCCATGTCCTTTTCATCAGGTGCTTCTAAATGTATCTCTGTTTTTCATCTTGTGCTTCATATTTAGCTAATAGTTAAATGTTTTGTTTGCACTAATCTACATAAGACACAAAATTAATCAAAACTTCCTAGAAATGACCATAAGGAATGGAAACACATAATTCAAATTCTCAATTTTAAGTTCATTTTTAGCAAAAAGAGTATAATTTCACAATCATACCCTGGCTTTAATAAAGGGTTTCTTCGCTAAACACAAGGTAGAACAAGCAGCTATTGTTTAAACACACATCTTGTCCCACAGCTTTTACAACAAAATGTGGGTGAGGCCACAGCAAGACTTACAGTAATAAACTGGGAACAAGTCCAGAATAGTCATTAATAATAATGTGTGTATACCTACAGAAAAATAAAACAAAACAAAACAAAACAAAAAAAACAACAACAACAAAAAAAAATCCAGAATATGCAAAACTTCCAGACTGGATTGGCATCTGGCCATCTAATCAGGAAGGGAAGGATAGAGTGGTCTTTTCTGGTATCCTTATTCATGGGTAAAACCCATTCACATCTTCAGAATTTCAAATCTCACAACTTCCATATTTAACTTCCAGTTATCTTTCTTCAAAAAATCTTTAATACCATGAAGAGGCCTACTTTATGCTTGCATGTCTTGTCATATTTTTGATCTAATTATCTTACACAAGCGCTCTCTTGAGATTTTACAACCAATGGAAAAAAAGTCATTGGATTCCACCTCGCAGTAGAACAGTTGCAGCAAAACTACACAATTAAGATTTTAATTCTGATCAGCCTCTAAGTCTGTGTAGTGACAGCTGAAGTTAAGTGAAAAAATCTGTTTCAATTTGCCACACTGCATGGAAATAGGAAACTGAACTCAACACCTACTGCCATCTCTATGAGCTGCTACCCTACTAATTGTTTCAATAATCCTCATTCCTTTTGGTTATCCTGCTATTATTGATAAGAAAACGACATTTATCTTCATTTTAAAAGAGGGTTCTTTCATTGTTTTGGTGAAAAATTTGTGAACACAAAAATCACTGTGAAATACAAAAGGACTTTGAGCAGAAGTTTTTCATACGGCCATAACATGATAATTTTCTACCATCTGTGAAATATCTAGCACGAAAGAGTTTAGTGATCATTTGTGAGTATATGAGACCTTCAAGAGTGAAAACTCTGTATGTTCACAAACATCTAAAGTGGAAGATTTATTTCGTATCTCCATAAAGTAATTCTAGTCCATAACTATATCTATAAATAAACACTTAATTATTAAAAGCAGAAGAATGGCTAAAAATTTATAGGTATTTCACTTATGAGATTGCTAAACCAGTCCTCAAGTTATAGTGTTTATAGTATGACCATCCAACTCCCCAGATATTTTAATAAAAATAAAAGCCTTTGCTCCTACAAAATTTCCTGTGCAAATTTCCCTTTGTAGCACACATGCCAAATGTTCTGCTGTCTGGCAAAGGCTAATGCTGTCACTGCTGTGTTTGTTCTGGACAGCTGTGAATTTTGTCAGGTTAGAATCATGAATATGCAAAATAAGGGTGATATTTGGCCAAATTTTCTCAGCTCATTTTCTATGTGTTCTATATGCCAAATAAGATTGAAAGAAAGAAAGAAAGAAAAAGAAATTCTCACTGCAATTTGAAAGGCAGATGGGATTCAGCAGAAGATCCTTGGGGAGTGGTATCCCCCTCCCCCAAGCCTCTCTTGTGACACTCCTCTATAGCATAACAATTTTTATAGAGTCCATTTCTAGATGACCTAAAGAACTTCTATTACAAAGGCATTTAACCAGGATTTTAAAATTTCTTGTTGTCCCAAGAGTTCATTATCATTACTACTAAGACAGAATTAAAAAACAAAAAGAGAGAGAGAAAAAGAAAAATAATCTAAGAAACTTCCGGCTGTTTGATTCGCTTATGTCTTTGACTGTGAGGGTAGAAGCCTCTGGAGTCAGAAATCTTCTCTTTTAGAAATTCAGGGTCTATGATCATGGCAACTGTTGCCAGTTCCTTTACTTCACCAAAGTAATTTTGACATGATAAAAAGCTTGCATACATATAAGTTGAGCTACAATGTGGAGGAAAATAAAAATGAGATGAAATTCAACAGTTTACAAAAACTGCAAGCTGGTGTCCTAAGTAAAGACGACTAAAGCCACAGGAATTGTGTTTGAATTTCCCCTAAGACTATGTCTGATAGCAAATAAATGAAGGAATGAGTGCAAGTAGCCAGGAAGAGCCTAGTGATTCATGTGTGTATTTGTACTCCCATCATACAGCTTTCAGTATGGTATATACAGCCCTGGTATGCTGAACGCCCTGAGACACACAACGGGGAGATTGTGATGGGGGGATGATATTATAGATCATATCAACAGCCCCTCCAGTTTGGTACTTGGCATTCAACAGGATTCAGAAGCTGTTCAAGCACATTGAAATTTCAATAATAAATATAGAAATAATATGCAAATAGAGATCTTTCTGTCTTACTCTATAATATTTATGTCCTCCATTACTCAGGGTTATCTGCAATTTCTGTAGATTGTTTTCTGATTTCAAAGAGGTTGCTATCAGTTAAATAATTTTATTTTTTTTAATCCTTTAATATCAGTGCCTTATGACAAGGAGTTTGACAGAATACAAAAGATTTGGGGAAAAGTTGATACTTGCTAGCCTTTTTTATCATTTTCTGCCATTTTTATATGTTGCAAAAGGAATAAATATGAACAAATAATTTATTCTCATTACAAAAAAGGTTTTGTTGACCTTCAGTAGTTCTTTTGCCTTTTTTTTTTGAAATCTACCACATTTTAAGATATCATTGTTCAGACATATTACTATATCTCTGTTTATTTTTGTGATGTTTTCCAGACAGACATGACTATTTCTGGTTTTTTTAGAAGACAGAAATAGACATGGGGAGATCAGAGCTGAAAATGTTGTGTAATGTCCATGGTTCATTGTGGGTTTTGAAATGCCCAGCTGTGATCCAAACTGTTGATTAGGCTGAATGGGAAGAAGAAAATATGAGTGCCGTAAAAAAATTTTGTTCAACTGGCTTTTATAAGATTGAACTTTCCAATAAATTATAACAAGACATCTGTTGAGTTTACTCTTCTCCCTATACATTGCTCTAAACTTGTCAATGTGGAATTTCATCTTCAGCATAGAAGCAGGTTGATCAAGTCTTTCCTTCTGAAATTGTTCTTAGGCATTTCTATTTCTAGGTATTTTAAATCAGATTATTTCAACAGTGTATTTTGCCATCTTTCAGCACATTAACTATATTTTCGTAAGTACATAATTACTATGATAAAGACAAAAGTTTTTACAATATTGGACTTTTAGGCACCTTGTTACTGTGAGGAGGAACATCTCATGACCTGAGATATGGGACTAAATTTTACAAAAAACGGTAGGGATTTTTCTACACCCTTTTTCTTTAATGATGAAACATCCTGTGTTTCAGATCTTTGAAGAAAAAACAGGCTTGCTTCTTCCCAGTCTCAAAGGAGTGTTAGGTAATTTGGTCAATATATGCAAAAAGACATGAATCTAGCAACATGAATGTAACCAGAAAAAAATTAATTCTGACTTGTATATTTTGAACCTATACATTTATCTTTAAAAAAAAAATATTATTTTAAACCTATTACTAAACTATGAAGGAATTTAAATACTTATTGTATGTTTGCTTAAATTTCAGACTTATATACAAAGACAGACTAGCATAAATTTTCTTTTAAGTACTTGTTTGGCTACATTATTTATAATCACCTTTTCTGGCTTCAGTCAAGATATCTAGCACCAAAGTAGAATTCAGTCATTTTGCTGTGAGTTTTGCCTTTCTAAAAGTGCATAGTGTGTGTATGTCTAGAACAGCTAATTCAATTTAAATCAGCTGCACATCTTTGGAAATATATCTTGGTACTACCTGCATCTTTTGCAAAATAACTATTTCTGTAAATCCTGGCTCCATCATAAATTAATTAATAATTATCTAAATAAAGCATGGATGGAAGAGCATCACTGTTGCACTCTAGATGTATTCACAGCTCATGAAAGAAACTTTTTGGTTCCAGGGACCTACTATACAGTACTTGATTCATCTTTTCTGAGCTCTGACAGGATCTAATCTCTATTAATTTCCACAGATTAACTATTACAACCATTGCTCCAACATCCATTGTACTAAGACTAATGAAAAAAAATCACATAATTTGTTTGTAATACACTTTTAGCCTTTCCTACATCACTTCCATGCCTGCAATTGTCTACTTTTTAAAAACTAAGTTTTATAGCTGTTTTGTGCTAATGTTTATTCTTTCCTAGTTTTATTTTGCAGGTTGGGTTTATTTCATCTTCATTTCTTATGAACAACTGTATGGAAAATAATTTTTACATTCATTATATGGATATTTTCTGTATGACTTCTTTTACTGTACTTTGCCTAGCTAAGCTTGTCATCCCTGATTCAGTTAGGGTAAGGTTAAAATGTCTGCATGAAAGTCAAAAGCATTTTTGTTTCCCACATTCACTTTTACTACTCATTTCAAAATATCCTTTCTTCTGTCATATTACAGCATTTTAGGTTCTATTCATTTTCTAAATGTCCTGAAATAAATTGCACTGCTTATTACTGAGTCATGCATACTTACCACCTTAACTAATTTATGAGTTATATCAAGACAGAAATCTTGTGTCTTGAAAAGGTTTATTGCCACGACTTTACCTGCTCTTTGCATATAATAAAACTTATTCTTTTTAATACAGTTGATGGTAAAATACAAAAAATCTTCTTTTGGTCACCTTCTATAATGTAGACACACTCTCTGTCTGGAGGATACTTGTTGGGGTAATTTGGAGAAGTGAAGATGCCTCCTTCTGCATATTTTGTCCAAGTTCCACACTGCACTGGTCTCTGTCCTTCGGAAGTAGTTTGCTTTTCTGTGAAATGATGACATGAAGCATTATATAATTAGCTCACAAATGATTATGTCCACGGGACACTTAGAACTCTCTTACAGGCTAAATACAACAGCCACTTTCTGTCAGTGGCCTCAAACTTTACTGTTGAGACTGAGTATGATCATTGATCTAAGGGAAAAGAACGCTGTTCTTTAGGGGTACAAATATATAATTCTTATCCAAAACATTTTTTTCAAAGCAGAGGAGAGGCTTGGATGTCTAGGGGAAAACAAATTTGCATTGCTTTTAAAATAATAACCTTCTAGGGGAAGTACATGCTTGAGAATTGGAAGGCGTGAATTTCCCACTCGCACATCTCAAAAAGCTCAAGTGTGTGCTCTATCAGCAAGCTTCACGCCATAATACAGGAATATATCTGTTGCAAAATCAAGGAAATAACCCAGAGAATTATGATCGTATATAGAAGTTATTTTAAATCTGCAGCATATTTATTCTATATTCACTGGACAGAGGTAAACAGGGGAATTCCTGGAATCTGGTTCAGAGATTATTTTTATCTCACTGTTTACTGTAAAACTAATAAATAGCTCTGAGGCCAGGAATCACAGCCCAGAACTTTCTGTCTCCTAAGTGAATCATCAGAGAGCAGAGTCAGACCTTCTTGTCTGCTTTCTTCCTAGCTCTGAATCTCGTACACTTCTTTCTGCACTCTGACAGAGTGACTGGAGACAAAGGTTTGGGCCAGTTCTTCAGAAGGAAGTAAATCTAGGCTTCTGATAAAAGGAAGGATGGTAGGTTCTAGACTGGTGTTGCTCTGAATGAGGTATTTAATAATCAAAGAACTGTCCCATATAACTTAAGCCCTTGGTGTGCAAAGGTGTTTGAGACTCCCTCTTACGATCAATGGAGAAAAAACAAGCATCTTCCAAGGATGATATTAACTATCTGAGATCTGACTTATACTCTGCAAGCATTTTTTTTTTTTTTCACCCTAGTCCATATCCAGGCAGAGTATGACATGGAGCCTAATTTCCTGCAATGAATTCTGGCCTGCAGGGACTGTGCGTTCAGACCCAAGTTCAGATACACACTGTGCTTAGCAGCATTCCCTACTAGGCTCTCCTCACACTGAGCAGCCAAGGCTTTCAAGGATCTCTTTCTATACCCACCCTGCACAAATTCACCCATGACACCCAATTTCAGGTTTTTAATTATACTTCTACAAGAAAAAAGATTTCTAAGTGTAGGTACCTGAGTGCCCAAATTGGACTTCCTAATTTGAAAATGGGAGTATTTTATAGTCTTTAGTTTGTGTCAGGCTGAACCTGATGGGCATCCCTGGATTTTTTGTGTGTATACAGACATGCAAATACTCCAAACAAATGGACAAAGGGGTGACACTGGAAGTAAATGAGCTACTAAAAATTTCAAAAACTAAGCCAAAAACTCAAATCCATATTTTGGTCTCTAATAAATTGTCTGACAAAAATGTCTGAAGTTTACATACCTGTTCCTTTTTTGGTTGCCCCAGACAAATGTAGGATGATTAGACTTGCTACAACTGAAAGAGAAATATGCATTAAATATCACAGAGTTATAGTTCCTGCAATCAAATCACTTGTACTCATATACCTCACAAGAATACAAATGAAATAGCATTACTGCAAAGAAAAAGTTTCATGTTTGCTTGCATGTTTTAATTGCACATATTGTATAAACAAGTTTCTTCATGGCCTGTTCTTGTAAGTACTTATCTTTGCAAATGTATGCAAATAAAGAAGAGACTTATGGGTTTAAAAAAAAAATCCAAAGGCGCTGATGTTCTTGTCCTATTTTTTCCTTTTTCTTTAATATTAGAGAAAAATGTTTATACCAATACTTATTTATATAAGAATAGTTTGCGTCAGTAATAGAAAAGTGGCTGCTTTTAACAGAGGGAAACTAAATTTCAGTGTCACTGTATGTATTAATGTCTCTCACTATGGCATAAGAAAATTTGAAAATGAGTACTGGGAGTAGAAAAGGAGTGAGGGGTTGGGCTCTTCATATCCATCAAAGCGTTTGCAAATCTCTAGTGAAGTAAATTATTGTGTGTGCTTAACAATGTCATTAATCTAGTTTGTTTGACTTGTCGAGAGGGTGTTGCTTTTTTGCTGCAGTGAATCTGCAGCACATTTTACACATAGGTATCTACTGTCTCCAACCATGATAGGACAACTATGCCTCTTGGAAACAAACGTAAGCTTTCTGAAATGGACTTTGACCTGGAGATAATGACTAGGTTTCTGGGAATTTCCAAATAGTTTGATGAGAAAAGACTAAGAGGCAAACCCTTGATACAGTCATAATGAGACTAATTTGGAAGATCAAAGTGACTAGCTAGCTACCTGATGAAGAGATCACACACTGTATTTCTTGTCATCATTCATATCTTCTTTGGCTATCAGAGAAAGTGGAATATCAAGAGCAGAAGAGAACAGATCCATCAGTTCTTGGAGTGCTTAGGGCTTTGCCCCAGCTAGTTTGGCATCAGGCCCAAATACAGTGCCCGGGCTGCACTGAACTTAAGGTGGAAATGAAGTTGTGTGTTTATTCAGAGCATTTAGATCAGTCAGCTACCATTTTGTCGATGACTATGATGATGAACTCATCAATTAATAAAAGTAATTGGATGGCACACTTTCTTCTTATTTTCCCCAAAAGACACCAAAAGCCACCACGGGCTAGTAATTATGATCCTTTCCAAGATGGTGCTTTCAACATTTTCACCATTTTTACATCAATTTGTGTGTAATTTTCTCCCCAAATGGAGTCAATCTCCATATTGCCAGTATGCTGATGGCATTGAGATCCCTATGTCTATGTCTTTGACCTTTCCCATGTGACAGAGGGTTTGAGGGATGATGACTGCCCTATTAAGCAGGGTAAGATTGAAATTCTGGGAAAATGAAGGCTTGGCAGCATATTCACTATTTCTTAGTCAGGCTCACAGCCCCTAGAGATGGATGTTGGCAGCACTGATAGTTAAAAACTCCTGTGTGTCATGGGCATTCAGTGAGAATGCTACATCTTCTGCTCGGATCTTAATGCTACCCAGCCATTCATGCCCTTACTCTCCTCAGAGATGAATTCTGGAAATACATGCTAGCTGGGCCTCTGCCTGGTGACTGTGTCAAAATCTGAAGGCAAGGCAGGAATCACTCCTTTACTGAGTTGCTCATTTACTTTAGCTGTGTTTCACGCAGTGATCATAACGCCTCTATGCCTGTAATCTTCACCAGTCAATACCTAATTTCTCAATAGTGTTAAGTGGATTGGTGTTAGAATATGAAATCAACTGCTGGTCTTCCTTCTGCCCACAAATTTGTGGAAGCTAAAATAGGATGCAAAACAACCAAACAAACTCCATGTGAGAAGTGTTTCTTTTAGGCAACAATTTATACCCTATTCTTACAGGTTCATTTCAAACATCTTTATCTATTAGGTCTCCTCTCATTTTCTATATGCAAAAAAGTGGAGTTCAGAAAAATAGAGAGTTGGTCCAAGTTACAGATATATTATTACCAAGAGGACAAAAAAACCACAGGTGTTTTCAGTTCCAGCTTAACTGCTAGAAAAGAGGTTTCCAAATCACATGGTTGTTTTCCCAAAGCATAGAGCTATTCTTACATATCCTTATATCAGTATTTGTTATTAATAAACAGTCAAAATAATCTTGATAATAAAGTCTAATAGACAAGCAGAGGCTAAGAAACTAAGTGTTTTGGGGTTTTGGTTCTATTCTGGACATATAATATCTAACATTTGGATAGATAAAGTGAAACACTTCACTCATATTGAAAAAAAAAGAGGGGAAGACTCTTGATTTAGTTATTTATAGCAGCACCAAAATTTGCATGTTGCCAGAAAGTAATTAAAATTGTTTTCTTTTTGGGAAAAGACAGCACAGTACATTTTATTTAAGCAGACAAGGCAGACCATTTTATTCTATGATCCTTCAGCATAAATGCACTCATGATACCCGATTTCAGGTTTAAATTTCTCACGCCTTTTTCTTTCTCAAGCCACAGAAAAAGAACAGTGCTTTTCAGAGAGGGGAGAAAAAGAAAAGAGCCCAAAGAGACCAACCATGGAATCTTCACTCATTAGAAACTGTCACTTGGGAAGCGTTGGCAGCATAGCAACAATATTGTGATTATCTCGGTTTGGGAATTATTTTAAAGAAGTTTCCACAAAATTTCTTGTTGCATTCTCACTGTCTTCCTCCTCCCCCTTTCCCTCCTAATCACGGGTGTAATTATAATCTCGCTTTCTAGTGCCACTCTGACTACGCATCTTTCCATCTTTTTTGGATCTGTGCATTTTTTTTTTCATTACAAGCTGTACAATAAAAAGCTTACCCAGGCTTTTAGGAGGCTGTGACTTGGCACAGACGTGGCTTAGCCTGGCGAAGAGTTGTTGGACAAGCAATACCTGGCCATAGCGCTATTGTACAGGTGTGGACGCACAGAGAAGTGCTGGGAGGAACTGTGGTCAGTCAAGCCCCTTCAGAACAGTGGACCCTCTGCCAAACACAGAGGGAGAGGGGATCCCACCGCTCAGCTTGACGCCCCTGAGGTCTTGGAAGACTAGGTGATACATTTCGGTGCCTCCTTGCTAATCCTGGTGGATTTCAGCCGAAGGCGCCGCCCCTGCCCGGCATCTCTCCGGGATTCGTGCCCGGTGTGGCCGCCCCCGTCCCCGCCGCGGCTCCCGGCGCTGCCCTGCGCCCCCTCACCCTCGGCGGCCGGTTCGAGCCACGACCGGGGCCCCACGGCACCGCCGCGGACGGCGGGGGGCAGTTCCCCTCCTCTCTCTCTCCCGGCACGCCAAAGCCACCAGACGCGTCGCGCCCAGGTGAAAGCCTCCAGCCCTCGGGAGTGTGCCCCGCCGCCCGCCCCACGGCGCTGGCAGACACCGGCTCCCCTCCGGTGCTCCGCAGCGTGGCGGGGGAGAGGATGCGCTGTGTGCGTGGGGGCAGTTCGCCCACACGCCGCGGGAGTCTGGGCGTCCCGTTACGCCAAGTGTGGAGACAGCGGAGGGCAGGAGCCCATGAGCGGCGGCGAAGCTGGCTCCGGGGTAGGGGGTGGGAAGGGGCAGATAGATACTCACTGTGAAAGATGCTGCGCCCATGGGTCATGTCTGTTCCTTACACAAGGGGCTTCGGTCTCCACTAATTCCATTTAGATACGGGAGAACTTCCAGTGGCGGGGAGAGGATGGAAGTAGCAAAAGAAGAAGAAGAAAAAAAAAAAAAGAAAAAAAAATCCCGAAGCCCACACACAGCAGAGCGGAGCAGCCCTTCCTCTCCCTCGCTCTCCCTCACCGCCTTCAAATGATCACCGCCGGCTCGATCTCATCACACCCGAGCGATCACCAGCACCGCCAGGAGCGGTGCATCGCGGCGGTGGCGGCGGGCAAGGCGGCGGCGGCGGCCCGCGCATCCAGGTGCCGGCGGGCGGCGGAGCTAGCCGAGCCCCTAGTCACCAGTTTCATACAGAACCAAAAGCAGATCGAAGCATTTCCTGTAGGACTCCGAGCCCAGCGACTTCCAGCCCTTCGGCTTCTTTTGATGCATTGAAGAAGGGATTAATGGGTCCGTCATCAGCTCCCTGTGCTTGCTCCTCTGAAGGGGTGGGGGCGTGCGGGAGGGAACCCAAAGAGGAGGGGTGGGGTAGAGAAAGATTTACCAAATAGGGGATTTAGTCATATTTGTGTGCAATGAGAACCTTATTAGAGAAAAAATCCTTTAAAATCCAATAAATCCATTTTTGCAAAACCCTCTCCCTGCTCGTAACATAGTATCAAGTGGTAGCAGCGGCAAGAGGCTGAAAAGACATTGCACAGTCTGAAATCTCCTCGGGAATGGATGGAGCGAGAAAGAGATGGATGAGGGTAGATAGATGCCCCTTCACTTCTCCAGTCCAGGGCGAGAAGCAGAAGAAAACCGTGGAGACTCTTCCATTCATTCAGTGCAGGGGAAGGGGAAGGGGAAGAGGAGGGGAGGGACGGGAGGGCGGCGGTGGTGGGGAAGGAATGATTTCAAAACTGGGAAGGGAAAGGGAAGAGGAGAGGGACTGCTTCTCCTCTCCTAATCAGTTCAAGGATCAGACAAAATGCTCATGAGTTCCTCCTTGACCTGCACCTGTCAAAGGGAAATTGAAAAATTTTCCCCCTTGAGAGGCGACTTCTTCCTCTGCACACCCACACCCACGCACGCACAGAGACACGCACACACACACGCACAAAAGGGAGCAATAAAAGTTTATCTGCTAATCCTCCGGCCGCAGAGGCAATGATTACCTCTTCCAATCAGCCCAGAGACGAATGCAAAATCTCTCCCTTTCTATCCCTCCCTCCCCCCGCGTATAGGACTTATCTTCCTCCCCAGCTACATCCCACCCCAAACACCCATCCCTTTGACGAGATTGCGGAGGGCTAGTGGTCAGGGCGGGAAGGGAGGGGGGTAGAATACAGCAGAGAAAATATATTAATAATGAGAGTATTGAGAGGACCTGAAATGGTCTCAGAGGAAAACAAGAGGGGAGGAGGAGTGGCAGAACAGAAGGGGTTGTGCCCCCTCTTGGCCCCGGGAGCCGGCCCTGCAGAGCCGCGGCAGCCGGCACCTGACTCCCGCAGCGCCGCGGCCCTGGCGCTCCCGGCCCGGGGCGAGGGGAGGGCGGCAAGAAAGGACAGGGAGAGAAGCGCGCCGCTGGGGCTGCGGGGAGGGACGAGGAGAAGGGAAGATTTGTGCCACAGAAGTGCAAGGAGAGCAGGATGGGATCCCCCGGCTCCTCTGCACCGCTGTTGCGGCGGCCAGGCTGGGAACAGCCGGCGCGGAAAAGCCGCCGACCCCCGCGGGGATGAGGGCAGAGCCAGGGGACCGGGGATACCCGCAGCCCCTGCCCCGGGCTCCCCAAGCCGCAGCAGCATCTCGGAGGCGGGGTTGGCGCCGCTCCTCCTCGCCCGCACCTGATGCTCACGCCGTTTGCAGCAGGAAAAGAGTGTTTGGAAGCGCAGCCGGGGCGGGGAGTAGCGGGGATCGGGGAGCGGTGCGGGGGTGTTGGGGAGGAGGCTGTAAGTCAATTAAAAATGAAATGCAGCCCGGGATCCTCCTTTGCGCGGGTGCGGAAAAGCACGGGCGGGGGTGAGCGCAGGTCGGACGGCACCGATGACTGCGTGCCGGCGGCCCCGCGGTCGGGCGCGGAGCGGCGGTGCGCACTCCCGGAGCTGGGCTGCCCGCTGGGGCCCGACGGGTCTGTCTGCCAGCCCGGGGTCTGCCGGCGGGCTGGGGGCAGTACTAGCGTAGGCGGAAGGCCTGTTGTCTTTAGGGCACCTCTTAATGGGGTGGGTACCGTTGGTGCCTTTGGGACAGCACTGAGCAGCACAGCAGCTGTTCTGGAAGGTGAATGATGAGGAAGTCTGGATATTTGTTTATGTATTTAATTATTTGTTTATTTTTCCTCAGTAAAAAAGCCATGTTTTAATAAAAGGCCTTGGGGGTTTTTTTTAGCCTGTGCATTGTCCGCTCCATACTCTGAAATGAAGCCTGTCTCTGCCATCAATGCTTACAACTGCAGGCAGGCAGCAATAACAGCGTGCACACTAGGGTAAGTCTGAGGTGATCTTGGCTAGCAGGACTCATCCATTCAACCAGCCAGCCAGCCTGACTGAGCACTTAAAAATCTGCCGGGTGAGAAGGGCACAGGGTTTTGCTACAGGGCTATGAGTAAGCTCCTTATAATAAGGAATATAGAAGATATAAGACTTCATGAAAGGATTCACCTGTTTTGTGTAATCCGTCTTGTCATTAGCAACATCAAGTCTGCAGCTGTTAATCTTAATAAACTTCTCTGTCCTACTCTTCTTTCTAACCCTCTCAGCACTTTCTCTGACCTTATTCTCTTCCACAATGTGTTACGGAACTTTATTTGTGGAGTAATTGAAAGTCACCGGATTTATCCATAGGATAAACTTCTATACAGATGTGCAGTCTACCTTAGCCAAGCCACAGTAGAGTATCAGAAATAGGGTAGTGTTGAAAACAGTCATACAAATGTTAATGGACAGTCAGATGTTTCTTCTGCAGGATGATGCAGACATCCATATGGCTAAGTTTCAAATTATAGTTACTTAAAAAAACAAAAAGGTAATAGAACAAGTAGGCACAAAACAGCTGATTTTGCTGTTCTGGGAAATGTGCTGTGTCACATCATATAACAGCAAGCTTCACATTTTTCCTTTTCTGAAATAGGGTGTTTTCAGTTTTAAAATTCCTAGATCTCTTTTATCATCACTCATAATTTTAAGGACACAATTTCAATAGTATTGAGAAACAGCAAGTGGTACATACCAAGTGTGTTTATGCCAAAATATAATCAGTAACCATCATTATGGAGCTCAGGAAACATCCACAAAATAAATGAGGCATGACCACAATGGCCAGTGCATGTTCTCATTAGCAATGAGACCTTAAGGAAATATCTCAGGATCTATATCATTGAATGCTAAAAGCTTATGCAAAAGTGTTTATAAGAAAGTACCCAGGGTTTGCAATTTAGAGACTGGTCAAAACTGCTTTCTGCCTTAATCGATATCACTTTTGTAGAGAGTTTGAAATTTCGAGCTTCATACAACTACTGAAGTCTTCACCATCATCTTTTTTTTGGCTTTATGTCTCATTTTGTTGCAAAAGCTCTTTTCGTGAGTTTTAGTAATTGCTCCTTCTAGTAAAGTAGTAGCTCATGCTCTTAGGTGGGCGCATCTTCCATTACCCTGAAATTCTATGGCTAAATTTTTATAAACTTAGTGTGTATTTTTTGCATCCTTAATTAGCCAGTTGCTAGAACATTACATTTCTACTAGGCAGTAAACTAAAAAAGGAAGAAAGGGATTCACATTTCATAAAATGTGAAATGTTTTTAAAAAATGGAAAAGACTAATAACCATAAACAATTATGTCAAATAACATCTTAGTAGTGTTAGGAAGCCTTTGGATTTACTTGGTAAGAGTCCTATTGATTTTTAAATGAGTTTAAGGGGTTTTTTAGGTTTTTCATTTTTGTTAGAGTAGGGACATTGGCTTATTTTATTACATGGAATGATAACTACACTTTTAGATTAGAAATGTCCTTTTACTAGATCTATATTGGTTATCATCTGAATCTTGTTTTTAAAAATAAGCAATAAAACACAACATAATTTTTTTCCTTGATTCAGTATGTACAGTGCTATTCTTTGTATTTTTAAACCATCCATTATATGGCAATCTCTTCATATAGGGCATTTTGTCAGGCTCTCTCTTTCACATTCACAGCTGAATTTTTCTATTGATTTTTAGAACAATTGGTTTGAACACAGAATATTTTATTCTTCTTCAGCAAGACATGAAGCACTTCCTTCCTGTGGTCTAACATCTTTAGGCCAGCCTAAGACACTGATCAGCCTGAGGATGACTGGTACAGCAGAAAGAAGATCACTCATTTATAGACCAGTTTAAGCACTGTGAAACATTTTCAAATTGAGATTACAAGATAAAAAAGACAAATATGAATGAAAATATCTAACAATTTTATCCAAAAGAGTAGTGTATAATCTCTTACTGAGATCTATGTAAAGCACTGTGCAATTTTCTTCAACAGACAGAATAAAAGCTTTTGCCTCTATATTGTGCTATGCCAAGAAAAGAAAATAAAATTCTGCTTTGTTTCCCCCCTTCTGTGGTTAGCTTATGTGTTTATATGTCAAAACCAGAAATCTTGGGGAACTGGCTATAAGTGGCCCTGTTCAGGCAAGGGGTTGGAGAAGACAATCTCCAGAAGTCCCTTCCCACCTCAAACAGTCTGTGATGCTTTGATTCTGTAAACAGTGGGTAACAATGGAGAGTAAAGTAGGGGAACAATTTCAGTGAAAAAAAGGAATCTCCTTAATATTCAGGAGGGAGTTGGCTTGGTTTCAGTTGTAGTGTGTAAGAAAATGAGACAATATACCTTGATTATTTTCTCCTTGAACCAGAGGAGATTACTCAGTCTCACTTAAAATGGTAAACAATTCTCAGTTAAAAATTCCCCAGCATGGAGGAACCTTAGGTAAATTACCTCCATACCTTTCTCAATTAAATTCTGTCTTGTGAAAACAAAACTTGTCCAGCATTTGTCCATCCTTTCTTGGCTACTTTGGATAGTCTTCTCTTATCCCAACTCTGCCATTGACAACAGTTCTAATCACACCCCATAAAAACTAAGTGAATTAATTCCTCTTTGTGCGGATAAAAGACTGAAAGGATTCAAAACAGCCACGAGTTTCTCCCACATTCCTACCAAAACACTCCTTGAACTGAAAGAAACAGCACAGTAATGAAATGGAGAAGGCACTGGCTTCCTTATTTATGGAAAGCAATCTATGCTTCTGAGGGTGGGAGGGAAGAAATACGAGAGTGGTATTTCTCTTCTCTATGTTTTCTTTAAAATAATTTTGGATTCTGTGCTGTTGTAAGCAATCACAGATGCACTTTTTGCCAGAGTCTCTTTGTGAATGATTTTTTTTTTTTTTTTTTTTTTTTTTTGGCTAGAATGTAACAAATCCAAACTACAGGCTCAGAATAACAGTTATACGAAGTGTGACATTTGGAAACACTGTGTTGAATCACCAAGCTGATGAACACATCTACATTCATGGTTTAGTTCAGATTAGGAGTGTGGTTCTAAAACGAATCTCCCAATTGCCCTCACTTACCACATTTTGGATTGCAAATTGGAGCAGACTTCGAGTGTGTGAGCTGCTTTTCTTATAGATGAAACTAAGCTGAGAGATGTGTTCCTAGAGCAGAGTCTGTTTTCTAACTCCTGAAGGGCAGCAGCCCCACAAGAACAGAGTAAAACTAGTGCTAAATAAATACCCCTTAACATAGGTACAGAGCAGGCATAGAGAACTAAGTACCAACCATTTCACCTTTCAAACAGGCTTCTTTTGCCCTCAATTGTTTATTAATATGGACTTATTCAATATTTCTTTCAATAGTACTAGAAGCTGAAACAAGAAAAACTGAAATACACTCCATTCTTTTGTGATGAAACACCTACAGAGAGGCATAACATACACCTTCTTGTGTGATATCTGGATAATGGAACCTTTTAGTCCCTTAAAATAACATTTTTTTCTCTTATTATCTATTTTGTGGTCATTTGCAGACTGTTACTAGAGGCAGAGCAGAAGGACTTTGTGTCTGTACTCTGCCAACAAGTGTTTTCCCTAACACAACACATTCAGAACATCTCTTCTCACAAACCTTTCTTGAAAATTGAAGAGCATTTCCCTTCTGCAAACCAGTCTGGGGGATAACCCTTAAATATGAGAAGAAAGCAGTTTAAACAAGGAATGAAGAAAAATCTGATGTTTTTCATCTGCAGTTTTTCGTAATTAGTCTCGTATTAAATAAGTGCAACTTGGATTTACATGATAGCACACAATTTCAATGGATAACAGACTTCTACAGGACACTTATTTCTTCTTCTCTCTCTTTTTTTTTTTTTTTTGTCCTGTTTGATTAGTCTCACTCTAAAATGTAATGAATTAAAAAATTAAATTTTTTGGGTAATACATGAATTGGCAAGGTTGCCAACTGTACTCAGTTTTCTTTCTTCATTTAGAACAATGATGTCCAAAATAGGGAGAGATTGTGGACTTGCAGGGTGTACAATGCAATGCATTTGGGTGCTGGAAGAAAATATTTTTTGCACTATTAATAAAAAAAAAAAAAAACAAACCAAAAATCCCCTATTTTTTAAAAAAGTTTTTTATTCGTCCTTATCTCATCCTTCTTAATTTCAATTTTTTTAGTATTGTTTTATAAACACAGTGCATTAGTACAGTAGTCCATGTACCTATTTTATAAATAAATAAATAAACATATTTTGGGGCACATGCTTAAAAATCCCTTGCTGATATGTGTTTGCTACCAAAAAAGTTTGAAGAACATGGAAGTTCTGCCAGCTATCCTGTCTGGACCAAAAGGCATTAGCAAAAGTACTAGCTCAGATTCCACACTTAAGGCAGAGATAAATTTGTCACTTAAATTAAGGCTTTCAAGATACTTTAATTCTACCATTTCAAGAATAAGGGCAATTCAGAATACATGGGTTTTTTTACTTGTTTTTATTTGGTTAGTTGTTTTGCTTTTTGTCATTCACATGTTGATGAGTTGGTTTATGTATTAAACACAGACGTGTTGCTATCTGAAAGGGTTCAAAAAATTACATACCTGTTATTGGCAAAGTCTGGAAGAAAGCTGTTGAACAGGAATATTAAAAAAAAATACTCCTTTCTAAATCATCTAGTAAGAATTTTGTGATTGCTGTTCTCTGGCTAAAATAACTAATGTAAAATAAAACCCCAAAAACATAAACAAACAAACAAAATATAATGAGAAATAATCGGTTTTCAAAGAAACAACAGTAAGAGCACATGAAACTTATGGTAAATCTTCCCAAGATTATATTCTGAACCATCAAACACAGGTTAAGAATTTGAACACACCAATGGAAGATAAATCATGGGAATCTGCATAGTTTAAAATTAAAACCTGAAATGGCAGAAGCTAAAATTAGTTTTAAAATAGATAACTGATTCCTTACAAAACTACTGTGATTACTACATAAGGAAAAATTATTAAAAAATTACTAGTTTATTATTAGCTGACTCATCTGCACTGACCTCCGAGCCATACCCTTTCAGCTTTTACTGCACTCTTTTTCTTGTCTTAGGAAAAAAACTCTATTTAGGGTAAATAAACCCAAGTACTCAATGGGGGTCCCATCTGAAAACTTTATTTAGAAATAATACATATAGGGACTGTATGAACCTGTTCTTCATTGCAAGAATGAAGAAGAGTCCTTTAAGAGAAAGTATAATTCTGTTATATAGATACTTGGATGTTTTAGTGAAATATTCTCTTCAGTACTGACAAAAGAAATTACCTCCTTTATAAGACAAAGCAGCATCATTCCTCCTACACAGTTGTGTTGAATCTTAGAAGGGTTAATTGGAAAGTTCAACTAATTTTTATTTCATTAGTGTTCCAGTGGAATGTTGAATTAAATGCATTTTTCCAGGGAATTGTTAATAGAGCTCAATTTACCATTTAAGAAAAATACTCTTTTTTACACTAGGGAGGCAGGGTGAGTCATATTTATTATTTAAGTGGAATATTTATAATATTGTGTCATGGACAGAAGTGCATGAGTCTTACTGTCTTGCCAAACATTTCATCCTTGTGAGAGAGTAACAAAGATGGTGGCAAGTCATACATGTAGGAGTTAAATTAGTTATTGTAAGATACCATTAAATTGCTAATTACTGTAGACCTGGTTCAAAAAAAGCATTTATTTATAATCTCTTATAGAAAACGAATTTGAGAGCTGCATGCAATTTTCTAACTTCCAAGTCAGCCTCTTAGCTGTATCTAGCACATGAGTTATATATGTAGTGCATGCAGCAAAGCTACAAGTAAATAAATGATGGATTACAAACTAGATTGAGATGACAGCAGAAGGGGAAGAGTTATTTAGGAACACTGAATTAGAAAGAAAAGCCTGGCTTGATCAGCAGGTGTAAATCTACAAAATTTCACTGAAGATGCTGGATACACATTTATCAGTCCAAGTGAAGCCTTATTTCAAAAGACTAGCTTCTAGATTAACACTTAGTTTAGACTTTCATTGTATTGTTTTCTTAATCTTGGAATAGGGACAAAGGGGAAGGTTGGCAGAAGATGGAAAGAGTACGTATATAAGGCAAGTACACATAGTACTAATGGAGATACTTGCATATTAATGGATAACACTGAAGACTTTTCCCAGGTAAAATTGATTCATTGCAAATACTAACAGACCTAGGAATCTGTATACATGGGGTTTTGCTTTCAGGAAACTGGCATCAAAATATTCTAAATAAGGCAAAATGATTGCATTATGCTTCAGGGCAACATGTTAGTATGCATTAAAATTACAATTTTTTCCAAGAGGGTAACTAAAAATACAGAGTCCTTCTTCGACTATTATTTACATGAATAAGTTTTTATAGGTGAAAACCTTTCTGTTTCTATTCTAAAATGCATGTCCTGTCATTTAATTCCTGTAACACTTCTTCACAGCTAAGAAAAATATGTTGAACCCAACATTTTTAACACATATTTCCTGTGAAAGGTAAACGATTTATTTCCAAGGCTCGATCTCATGTAATAATAATAATAGTTAGGTTTTAAAGTCACAGCTAGGACAAAATTTAGTATCATTAAGTCAATAATGTTAAAATTACTTTCAATTTCCATCTTCTGAATGGCCTTTCATTCACAGTGTGCATATGCAAATTTTGACAGAGGTCTTCATCATTAAATGAATAGTATGCTCTTGCACATGACGGTTTTTTAAATTACCGTTCATCTTTCTGCATTCTGCATCAGCCTACTAAACGGAATAGCCTCAAGTTTAGCTATTCTATTTTAAAACTGTCAAACATTATTAGCAGAGCAGAGAAGCAGTTCAAAAAGTAATTAATTCCAGGGCTTAGAGTAAACTGCTATTTTAATTAAAAGAACACTAAATACTAATGTCCTGATTCTTTGTACTTAGAACATGAAATAAAAAAGTCTAAATCACTTACATTTAATACATTTTAAATGCAAGCTGAAATGTATTAAAGGCATATCTCCTGTTCCTGCGCTTTATAAACTGACTCAAAAAAAAGAAAAGATTATATGTCATATTTGTTGGTTATGTTGTGCCATTTTTCTTATCGATTCTCTCCCAGTCTGTGCTGAGTAGGAATATCAACTCTTACACCACTATTACACTGAATAGGATGGCAGACCTCAGCTGTGCAGTTGTGACAATTGCCACCTATAAGTCCACAGAAGATGTGAGGTTCTCTTTCAACACTGTGAATTGCTTTCTACACTTTGCACATTTACAACTTCCAGCTTGTCCAGACTTTATATTATACACAAGGAAGGCATTTTACACGTGAAGAAGCACTGTTCAGAGCACTGCAACAGGCTGCACAGAGAGGTGGTGAGGTCTCCTCCTCTGGAGATATTCAAATCTTTCCTGGGTGCAATGTGCTGCCGGCGAACATGCTTCAGCAGTGGGGTTGGACTAGATGACCTTCAGAGGTCCCTTCCAACCCTCATTGTTCTGTGACTCTGTGAAACAAGAATTTCAGGCAGTTTGGTTTTTAGTGCAACTTTACAGTCTCAGATCTTTGGTGGGCCTCTCTGCTCATGGAGCAGTTAAAATCTGCAGGTGTGTCTGCGGTGTGCCACAGAGCACAGCATGGCTGGTCGCAAGCTAGCACCGATTCCCTCGCTGCCAAACAGAAATCTCCATCAGGGTCATCACCATGGCCTGAAGAAGCTTGAGCTACAAGGCACCCATGAGGTCAGGGTTGATTCTCTGGAACAGGAGGCTGTGTGTGCCACATGATGGTATCAGCACTGCCTGGGGCTGGCTCAGATATCTATGTACAGAGCTTCTTTGCACAACACAAATCTGCCTTATTACTCATGTCTGTGATGCTTATCTCACCTCATAGTTGAACTGCAGTAATGCAATATGTGTCACCATAACATTTCCCATGTGGAGAAAATTCCAGCTTGTGCAAGATGGATGACAAGAACACAGACTATGTTTGTCCTTCCCTCTCCACAATACTTGATTTTCTCTATAATTTCTACTTCAGTTGCTACTTTATAGGCAGGACTCCAGGAAACTAAAAGATCAATTTAAATTTTGGGAAGAAAAACACAGATAACAAGCTTAAACATCTAGTTAAAAGCAACAACAACAACAGCAACAACACAAAACAAAAACAAAAAACCAAAACAAAAACAACAAAACCCTAAAATTTTATCCCAGATTATATGTCTAGCCGGAAAGAGTATCAGATAAAATTTAAGAATCTGATGGAAGATTTTGTCATCACTGTGAAGGAAACAACAGAAAAATACTCCCCTTTCTTCCCAGCTACAAGGTTCAACACTTTGACCTTACCTTCTAAAAACACCTTTAAACAGCTGGACAGAAAACCTACTTCTGAAATCTGTGAAATTCTGATTCAAGGGGTTTTGGTTTTTATTTTTCTAATATAGACTACAGATTCAAATTAGAGGTGTTGCATCCTAAATAATTATCAAGGGGTTGACCATGGGGTTTTGTTTTATATATTTAAATTTCCTGGAAAATCCAGTGCTGTAGATGAGAAACTTTGGATATATTGGACTCTTGAGTCACTGTTCTTTGCCCATAGATAAAATTTTATGCCAGTTTTTTTGTTGTTTTTTTTGTTTGTTTGTTTTTTGTGGTTTTTTTTTTTTGGGGGGGGTGTCAGAAAATTTTATCTGCATTTTCATGGTATTATAAGAGACAAATTTTTTTTTCAGCTGCACTATGGTCATGTGGCATGTTAATATTTGTCCAGTATTACCAATATGAAAAAAAATCCTGGAAGGAGTATCAATCATCAACGCTTATCTCAGGTTTTTAAGCATTTTTTATTTTAGGGTCCATTCTCTGTCTCTTATACTTTTATAAGCTTTATTCACTTGTATAAGCTTTCATTTTCTGCCAAGTATCTCACTCTGTCTTTATATTTTGTAAAAATATCAAGAATGCTTGCATAATTTCTCAATCTAATATAAAGAAATAAAATTCTGCTAACTAATCCTTTATCATTTTCAATTTCTTTTCACTGAAAAGCTTTTAGAGACCTTACTTTAAATAGAGGAATATTGATTTAATTTAAATTTTTGATACTTCATGCAAATAGTTAAAGTATTAAAAGTCTATACAAACTTGACCAAATTAGAAACACTGGCTATCTTCCAGCCAGTGCAAAGGAAGGAGGAAAAAAGATAGGTATGAAAGGACTGACATATAACTGAAAGTAGGCTTCTTCTAGATGGTGCTATTGCTTTGCTCTTGTGTGCAAAAAAATCTTTTTAGAAGAAAATAGATTGTGATAAATTAATTAAGGTCTATATTGTTGTTATACAAATGAGAGACATTATCAGGATATAAAATAATCTCACACAAAGCATACCTAACTTCTAAGCATTTACTATATTTATGTTTTCAAGTACTTTTTCAGGTAATTTTCAATTTCATATATATTATCATAACTAAATTACATTGCATCAATTAACACTATCACTTGATTTTATCTTTAAATTTATACCAAAATGAGGCTTTGACCACAGAAAACTATCATTTTTCCACTGGCAGTATCAAAAGGCTTGAAAGACTCACAAAACCCTCTGGGATTTCCATGTACATACTGCTAATCAGATGACCTGCACAGAAGTCCAAATTGAGGGAGGTCAAATAGGAAAAGATCTATATTACAGAAATATTCTTTATGAATGTATTTACATTTATTAATATTTGTAGCACAGTGCTCAATTCCTAAAAATCAGAATGTGTTTCCCTTCTGTTCAGATGCCTAACTTCTTTATATGGATTTAAGAATAAAGACTTCAATGAAAATAAATTGAGGGATTCAGTAGTAAAACAGTTCAGAAAAGCTGTTGTTCAAAATCACTTACCTGGCAAAAGTCCCAGGAAGACAGTACTGGTGTCATCTATTCAAAACATTATATGGCTCCTTTACTGGATCTCAAAGCTTTTATTGTATTTATTTTCAAATCTTCATAGAATCATTGGGGAAAAAAAATGAAATGGCCTTTAAGAGGTCACTAAGTTCTCTGGCACAAGGCAAGACAAACTGTATATTTGTCGTTCCTCATATATGCTTATGTAGCCAGCCCTTAAATTCTCTATTGAAGGAGATAACAAAGTCTCAATGGGTAATTTCCTTCCATGCTTCAGTAACCCTATTATTGCTAATATTCAACCTGAATCTTTCTGGATGCAAACTCACCATGTACTGGCAAAATGACACAGGTCAGCTGAGCATGTTTAAGCAACAAGAAACTCCGGGCTTATGTTGCTCAGGGTTGATTCTCTGATCAGTGATGCTGATCAGGTTAAGCTTACTTCTTTAAGGGAACTAGATTTTAACATTATGATCAGTCTAGTATTTGGCTCTGAGATCACAAAAGAAGAGTACAGAAACAGAGATATCCCAAAACATAAACTGCAGATTTAACACTAAGGGTTCTTCCCTCTAATTAAAACTGCAGAGGAACAGTTTGCCAAACTACTGCCTCGGCAAGCTTCTATGTGGGATACTTTAAGTGGTGTTTCAGTGGTCTATGAAAGACATTTTAGTTTCAGCTACGTTACACCACTTATGCTGTTTGTGGGATGGGATAGTACAGGTGATAGCATTTTCGAGATTATTTAAAGGTCAATTCAAGGATACCCTGAGTGCTCGAGTGCCAATTTTTTTTTTTTTTTTGCATTATATCTGTTAAAAAATATATACTGCCCTTAACTGCTCTTTGAAATGTGCTTTAAAAAGTGCATTTCATATTTTGCAAGGGTAAAGACACCAAGTTTTCTTTACCCTTGCAAAATAAATTATTTCAATTTTAAAAGTCCTACTGAAGAGGTTTAATTTCCACAGTAGGTCTAAATGAAATCATCATATCATTCATTTCATTTAATGAAATGCTGCATTTCCCAAAATAAACCACCACAAGTCACATTCACATTCTGAATTACAAGATGAAAATTTTAATAGGATTAATATTGGATTTCATACTACTTTCAAAATCAGAAATACATGATATAGAGGAAAAGGGAATATGTTCATTCAGTTTTCATTGCTTCATAGTTTAATGAAAACCTGACAAATCAGATATATAAGGCAGATACAGACAATAAATAGAATATGTGAGAACACGAAAGTTTTATCAGAAAAAGAAGAAGATGAATTTTATTTATTGGTTTTGTTTACAAAGGAGGTGAGGATTTTCCCTCTCTGGAACTATCCTTTATGGGTGAGTTCAAAGTACTGCTTAAACTGGAGGTGGTGTTAGGAAAATAAATTGTGACTGTAGCAATTCCAACTTGTAAAAGAAAGCTGGATAATGATATGAATAACTGTAGACTGACACCACTATCCACAGTGGACAAAGGGGTAGAAACAAGAGGTGACCTGAGGATAAGTACTGGTGTTGCAAAGAATCAACACAGCTTTTATAGAGAAAAGCCATGTCCAACATATCCACAAGAGTCCTCCAAGACAGCAATAAACTTGTGAGAAAAAAAAATACAATTTGGTTAGTAAAGTATTCTTGGCTTTTCAGTACATTCTGAACAAAAGTTCTTAAAGAAACCAAGATGTCGGAAATACAAGGGAAGATTCAGCAATGGTAAGAAGGAAAACATGGGATTAATGGTCAGTATTCATAGTTCTCAGAGAGACCTTTTTAGTTTGACTCTGTTGTCAAATATGTTCACAAATAAATCTGAAAATTATGGGAGCAATGATGTGATATAGCTGTCTAAGAATACAAAATCAGGCAGAAGGGGCAAAGTTAAATGTGGAGTATTACAAAAGGACCTTATAATATTTGAATGAAGCATCAAAAAATGGAAGATAAAGTGGCAAATTAACTCAAATGAAACAATACAAGGTAATTAATTTTTAAAAAGTCACCCATTGACATACTCACAATAAAAGATTCTGCTTTATTAGGATTTGAAAGAGCTCCTGAGGTTTTTGCAGGTAGCTCTTTGAAAATATCATATAGAATTTTCAGCAGTCAAAAAGGCAAAATGAATGTTAGGCATTCAGGAATAGAAAAAAAGAACAAATAAGAACTTGGTTAGAATGCTATATTCTTGCATGCTACCTGTAGTCCCATTCATCCCATTTAAAAAAAAAAAACAAACTAACATTAAAATAAAAAAAAAAAGTGGATCAAAGTACAGGAAATGTATTGAGAGAAATGAGGTACCATCTATAGGTTTGGAGAGAGGCTACTGACAGAAGATGGAAGGCCCACAGAATTATTAGTGAAATGAAATGAGTGGATTGGGAAATAAAAATATAATTCCTATTTCTCTTTTTAAAGAATGTGCTCTTCATGATTGTGAGGGACAAGACATTGAAGAAGATCTTGGTTTGATGCAATGCATAATAGTTTAAAATTTTCTTATTAACATGCTTGTCACGTTCTGTTAAAAAAAAAAAAAGAAAGCATGCCAAAATATTAGCTAAAAAAGAAGGAAATTTTTACCTGGACCTGGTCATATCTTGTATCTCTGGCCAAGTATTGGTATGTACTGGACTTCCATTGGATGATCCTGGCTCTTTCAAGCTGTCTGTTTCTCTGTCTGTTAGTTAAACTACTCATACAAAACACATGAAAGATTCTTTTTTCCCCTGTATTCAACACCAAAGCAAGTCAAAAGGACTTGAAAATACTCAGATTCTTAAGCTCCAAGGGAGCCTTGACAAGCAATCTCCTACCTTGGTGACCACAGAACTCTTGCAATATTCAAGGCTCCCTGAGATGCTTGAGAGTCTCAAGGGCTCTCAGCCTTCTTAAGTCCCAAGGGCTCCATGTCTTCCTTGAATGAACTTGAGAGTCTGGAGTTTTCAGGTTCTTCTCACTCCAGGGTAACTAGGAAGGTTTTCTCTTGGCCAAATACCCTTCCTGGGATTTCTGGAGTCCCTGTTTTAACACTGAGTATCTACAGAGTCTGGAAAACCCAGCTTCCAGACTGTCAGCACACCAGTAACATCCTACAGCCTGTGCTTATTCTACAATTTGAGTAAAAGCCTCTAATGGGATGCACAGCTTTAGTTATTTGTTATTTGATATTATATAGTTATAATTAGTTGATATAGTTATTCTGTTATTTGATCTGATTCATTTGCATTCCCAGGGCAAAATCACAGTTTAAATTTAATCAATATAGAGATTTAACTGTTAATTCAACAATTCAGGTGTGATACATACTGCTGTGAAGAGCAAAGAAACCTTAGCCAACCAAAAAAACCCACAAAACCCAACAGATAATTTCACAGAACTTTACAGAAAATGTTAGCAGCTTGGATATAATAAAAGTTGTGCCTTGAGTCAATCTGTTTCATAATCCTAAGTAAAATAAAGCTGCTTATTTTTGTCTTTTTTTTAATAATGCCACATTAAATAGCAATATTTAAAAGATAAAGAATGAAATTCACTTGTTTGGTATGACTCAATGTGTGAAAGGAAAGAAATGAAATCATTCATACGTTTTGCTGTTCCTTAGTCCTCAATGTACTCCACATTTACATGTGCTTTGAGTGTATTAAATGAACGACATTCCCAAAATCTTTCTTTAACTAAACATATAATCTAATACTCTTAGCTATACATTAGGGAAAAAAAAAAAAAGAAACTCTGTTTAAATTCTTGGTTTCAAAATCAGTCTCTCATCCTTAAGCACAGTCAGAATTTCCTTTATCTTCTTGATTTAATATGGACCCAAAACTGATGTTCATATTTTCCCCTGTGTTTAAATACAGACTAACAGGATCCTTCTTTTAAGCAACTTTAGGTTTGGAAACTGCAGTTCAGATGGGAGCAAATGTTCTAGTTTTTTATGACTGACTAAATGAAGGGACAACATAATGGAAATGAAAATAAAAGCATGATCCGGACATCAGCTCATAAGTTTATTTTATTATGTGCCCTAGAGATGTCACAGATGACAGGAAGTGTTTGCTCCATGATGAACCCAACATTTTTAAGAACTGCATTAATAAAGTCTGGCCATATTCCAGAGTAAGCTGAAGTAGCTTTGCTTTCATTCTCCTACAGCACAAAAGAGAGATTTTCTCTCTTGAAAATCTAACATACCCATCCTGTATGCCATTCCCAAAATATGATATGGATTTGAACAATCTGGTTTGAATGGCTGGGCATGAAGAATTGCGTTACTTTCAAGGCAAAATAAGCCTATTTTAAAAAGAATTTATGCCTCTCTGCATTGTAGTTGTATGTTACCAATTACAAGAGTACAGTGAGACTTTGTAAAATTTATAAAATTGTGAATTTTTTATTTGAGCAATAATAGTGGTTAGATAAATAATGAATGGTTCAAAA
>WEKY01048874.1:9126-25584 GCA_013390045.1 Picathartes gymnocephalus
TTTTTGCATAGACATGGCCTAAGAAATACCCTCAAAAAATTGCATACAATGTTCAGTGTTAAAAAATTTCTTCTCTTAGACATTTTTAGCTTCTGAGCTAGTTATTCCTTTCCTTCTTCTACTTGTTTCCAAAGTTTTCTGATTTTCCACCTGCTTCTACCTCTTTCTGTAGAGACTTTCCTGCCAAAATATTGTTTGTATCTTCTATGCATCTATTTATTCAAAGTTTATTTTCAAAATGTTATCTGTGGCAGACATATAAAAAGGAGAGCACATGGCCAAGTTAACTTAGAAAGCACGTGAGAGTCTGGTCACTGTACAAGTGTCTTTCATCTTAAACCAGAACTACATTGTGTAAGCATGTTGTTTAAAAAGAATACATCCTTTACCTGCAGGGCTACAGCAGGAAATGTCTGTACTGTCTGTAGCTATAAATGCACACATGTATGCATTTGGAGATTATTGTTTTTCAGTGGTATTGCTTATTTCATCTGCAGCACTGAGATATCAGGAAGTGGAACCCTCCACTAGGAGGGTTCTCAGCTGTACCTCATGTACCTTCTTCATGTAGATAAGATGCTTTTCTGGTTTAGATTTACAAATGTAAGTAGTTTATTGGCCCTATCCCACAGGGACACTCCTCTGTAATCATAAGACAGCCTATCAAAAGAGGAAATAAAGATCATTAGCCAAAGTAGTACACTGTGAACCTTAAAAATGTTTCACTTGAAGTGGAAGAATGAAGAGTTGGAATATTTCAGATGAAGACAGTCAAATCCAATCAATTAGAATATGTAAAACAGTAGGCCAAGATGCATCAGAAGTTTCATGGAAGGCATGAATTTTTTATTTTATATAATGTACGAAAGCCAATTGTATGAAGACTCTTTCATTTGTAGCAATATTTAGAGTTAACCAATAACTAGACTAAACTAAAACTAAAAGAGCAGTTTCCTTCTCCACAAGCCCAAAACACTAAGCCCTTCTTCATGTATTCGGGATACTTATGAGATTTAACATACAATAGTTTATGTTGCAGAATACCTTGTACACAACATGAACATCAAGCCCCAGGAAATCTGCAAAAATCTCCTAATACAAAAATGCTTCCCCAGTCATATAACATCATGAACTGAAACTTGTTTTTAACAAAAAAAAAACAAAACAAAAAAACCAAATTTCCACGCAAATGAAACAAAACAAATCTAAAAAAACCCTGAAAACAACAAAAACCCAAATAAACACAAAATCACTAACACTATTCTAATTCAAGAGAAAGCAAAATATTCTCATACACCTTTATCCCCAGCTACCAACTGCAATTCCTAGAACACTTTCTGCTGACCCAGTTGTCTATCATCCATCAGTAAAATAACTCTCCCAGTCCCTGTAGCCATGGAGAAGTGAGTTTGCATGTGTAAGAACAGCTCCTCCCCGACGAAAAACCCACAGCAAAACCAACACTTTGACTCCACTACAACTGACCTGTTTCAGGAGTAAAGAAACCCAAGGACAGATATTCTGTATTTTCTTTCTTGGCTCTTTTCTATCTGCTTTTTGAATATGTAAACCGTCTCTGATCCAGCATAGGACTTTAGTAATTCAAAATCTTCCCATAGATTTCTGATCTACTTTCCAGAACCCTTGACACACCAAGGCAGATGGAAGGCTGAAAAGCTATTTTCCTCACAGACTTAAATGAACATCCATGATTTCTTCATTAAGAAGCTGTTGAACAGTGAGTGTACATTCTTGCTTTTCTCTGTGTTGTGACTGGTGGGGAAAGCAGAGACATGCATAGGCTCTCAGGGGAATGCAGCAGTTACCCATTGCTTCTTCAGAAACCATGTCGAGAGTAGTATAGGATCAAAAATACAAATTTGAAGAGAGAAAAGAGCAAAGTTTGAGAGGCTTTGGGGAAGAAAAGTGGTGGAACTGATGATAGGTACAATCTACTAATAAGTGACATGCTCTGTGCAGCCGTGAAAGAAGTACAAAGAATTTAAAAACAGAACCAGCATCACTCAGCTCTTGACAGTAAGTGCTTTATCAAGAGTTTATATCAAGGACTCCATGGTAAAATGGCTCATATTAATCTCAACCAATCTCAATCCAGGCCGTTGCAATTTAAACATAGTACAATCTAACTGTGCTGTTCCTGGGTTCGTTGGCTTTGGACACAAACTGATATGGTTGTGCACCACTAATATTACACTGTACAACTGTGCCACATGTACAGAACAGCAAAGCCCAAATAGCACAAGGCCTTAATAACTATACTTACTTAGAAGAGTATCTCAAAAAGAAGGTTCAAACAAGCAGCCTGTTTATTACTTTATTCAGCACAATTTTATAGGTACTCAGTGTAGTCAGTTGTTTCCTGTATATGGTTTCCCCAGCTTTCTAATTGCTATAACTCATCAATAAAAGTCAATTAAAACATAATTGCCTTTTATGTAATCTAGGTGATGCAGCAACTGGCTGAAGCCAAACTATTTGCACAGTGTAGTCAAACAGGTTCAGATAAAGGTATTTAGTTATATATCTATGGTTAATCAAGTAAAACACAAGATGCATCTTTTGCTGGAAAATTATATACAATATCACCCCTACTTAAAACATACTACTCATTTTTAAAATGCTTTATTTGGGTTTGGACACAGCATTTTCCATCCAAGTCTCACTACGCTTATCTTATGTTCTAGACAGAATATACCTAAGTATACCTTTCTAAATCTTTCATTCTCTGTGGCATGAGAAATCCATGGAATGTGATTCTGGTATATCAAATTAGTATTAACAGTACAAGTTCAGGAAAGTCTCCAGTAGGATTTTCAGCTGACCTTCCAAGATGAGACTGATTATAGAAAAGATTTATTTTAAATTAAAATGGCATTTACAGCATCAGCCACACTGGAGGTCTGTTTTTAGATCCAAAGGCAAAAAGTCTGAAAGTAATAGCATCAATGAAGTAAAATACATTCCAATTAAACAGTGACTTTTCTAGTTCAGCAAACTGCATTATTGATACAAGATTGCTTTTGGAAAAGTCACAAAGTTCAGAACACAAGAGTTGGAGCATTCCTATAAATTCATTTAAACTACACTGAAGTTAAGTCCTGGCTTTTCACTTATTCCAATTTCTTGAAGAAAATTCTGGGTGCTCTAAAGCTTGTATTTTTTTCAGCTACATCAGATGGTCTGATAATACATGTTACCTTTCTCTATAAGCTATGCTCTTTCACTGATTCAGCAATGCACTTCAAAGTAGAGAACGCTAAGTTCATATGTGTAGTGTGCAGTGTTTATTTTTGATGTTACCAGCTGACATAGCTAACAATCATAACCAGGAGAAAGAATATCATAAAGTGGAATAGGTATCGTGTAAGCAATAAAGCCCGATTTCTGTTTCATTTTTGCAAAAAAAGTTTTTCCTGGGAGCAACAAGAATGCAAGGTCTCAAGGAATAGCAAGGGTTTACAAGAAGTCAGCTGCAGAAGTCACAGTCGTGGGCGGTGAGAACGAGCTAGGTAACCCCTCGAGGCTGGTGAAAATCACACTGCTAAGCACCGAGTAGGGCAGTATTATGAAATCAGGACAGAGTACAATAAACCCCCTGAAAAACGGGTCAGCGGACCTATGATAAGCTTTCTTCATTTACCCTGGGTGGGAGAACGGCAAGGGGGAAGGGAAAGGCAGAGGACATGTATTAATATGTAACTCCAGACTCACCGATTTTGGCCAAGCTGGCCACAAGTATCCAGAGTGCAATGATATATGGCTCCTTGACGTGATCCCATTTGAAAGAGACGATGGCAAAGCTTTGGTTGCTATTTTTAGGGCTTTCCGAGCTTCTCTGTCCCAGCGCCGCTGGGAGAGCCATCAGCCCCAGGAGGAGCGCCACTCCAGATACCTGCCTCATCTTCAAGCCACACAACAAAATCCTGCTTCCCCTTCCCGGAGAGATCCCGCCTCTCTGGAGGTCCTTGGGGGCGAGGTCCTTGTCCCTTGGCAGAGGCGCGCCCGACGGCTGCGGCCGGCGGGACAGCGGCGCGTGCGGCCGGCGGCGGGAGGCTCCCCTCCTGACCCGTCCCGTCCAGTCCCGTCCCGCACCGGCTGCCCCAGCTGCCGCCTCGCGCGGGGCGGCAAAGGGCGGGTCACGGCCTCCGTGCACAAGCAGATGCTTCGAGCCGGGGTCCCGCTGCTCGCCCGCACCTGCCTTTATCAGGCTGTTCCCGATCGGGCGGAGGCGGAGCCTCCCGCCGCTCCCGCAGAGGCTGCCGTGCGGGGACGGCGATGCCCTGACTGACAGAGCGCCCGGGGGTCGGCGGGCAGCTCCGCTCGGCCCCGCTCGGCCACGGGGAGGGCCGCAGGCTCTGTGTCCGCTGCGGCCGTGGGCAGCTGGGCGGCGGACAGCAGCGGCCCGGGGCTGCTGGCGCTCGGAGCCGGGGCTGGGGCGCTCCGGCGGGCATGTCCTAGGGGAGCCCGGGGTCCGCGCCTACACCGGAGCCGGGTGCCCGGGACATCCGCAGGTCTCCGTTCGGGCGCTTAGGATGCTTCTGTATCAGCCTCCTTCCCTCAGCCCCACTGTCCCGGCAGGTTGTCACAGAGCAAACGCACTCTTTTCCGCTTCTCAGCTTCGAGTCCCCTTCCGAGCTCCATCTAGCTCGCAGAGGGCACAGCAGCATGTTTCTCAGACCAGCTTTTTCTTCTGTCCACCAGAGAGCACCTCTTCCCACGGTTCTCGGGGAAAGGACACCAGCAGGCAACATTCGGCTTTTCACTTGAGTCTGCTTGCAGCGACTTGTTAAGATGTGCTATATTAAAAACGCTACTGGCGCTTTTTTTTTTTTAAATTTGAATGCTTACACCATTGAGACACATGCTTACACATGTGAGACCTTTTAGGAGGTTCTACTCACCCCCTAAAGCCCGTTTTCTTGCTGATAACATTTGCTTTCTATCATGGATGGTCCATGTTACGTGCTGCGGGCAGGTGGACCCATGATAATCGCCAGGAAAAGGGCAGCGAAGCATCCTGTTCCCGATGGGCAGAGCTGAGGACACTCTTCCACGCACCTCAGCAGCAGCAACAGCAACTCCTCTCCACTCTTGTGTGCTCCAAAACAATCTGTGTGCAGTCCACTCCTTCTGTGACTTTCTGTGAAAAAACACTACCTTTTTGTTTTCCTAACATGACAGCTGGTTTTATCAGGAGGTAAAAAATGAACAGGACAAAGCTCTCCTTTAAAATTATTGAAAGACAGAGAAATTATTTTGATTATTTCAATCACTTAGGAGAAAAGTTACATACTTTTTCATAGTCATCTGTCCTGCACAGAACCTCTATAAATCAATTAGCTAGTTAATTATATCTATAAATTTCCATGGAATGTTATTGTCATTATTACCTCAAAGCAAGTGCAGGCCCCAAATTGGATCGACTGTCTTCAAACAATGAAATATCTTGGGGGCTTTATTTCCTTCTTCATTATATAAGGGAAAGGAAATTATGTGGGAATTTTTTAAGTAGGAGCAAATCTGAAGATGGAATTGGCAACCCTTTTTAGGAAACATGACGGCAAAATATCTCCTTCACATTCAGTAAATGTTGTAGGCGAAGACCTGAAGAATTCTTCAGTGTCTAACAACAAATTCTATCTACCTTATTTCTATCTTTTTCAGAGCATGACTTGGGCAGCCAAATGTTGTTTAGAATTTGCTCCTAAGTTCTGTAACTGTTCTACAAATGGCTGTAGCCAGTGCCTGAGTAACATTTTTGTGCATTGCCAGTCGAGAGAAAAAACTGCAGCTGGAAGTAGGTACCTGCTGATCATCTGTGTAACCTGTTGCTAAGCCCTGTGGAGAGTAGTAGTTCCTAGTCATTAACATGAATTCTGTTTGCTACGAACTTCAGTAGAGACAAGCTATCAGCACTGTTTTTGCTGTCACAACTTATTCCAAGTATCTTCATACCACAATTAAACATTTCAGCTGCAGCTAATAAAAGGGCACCACAACTGCCAGTGTTCCATCTTATATTCATGATTCTTCCAAATCTGGTTCCACAAAATGCTAACTGTGTTAGAAAAAATCTTTCTATTGAAAGCGCTGAAGCTAGTGGTGTTGTCCAGAAACACCACTATTAAATGTCATAGATCAAGAACACCTGCAGAAGAACTAGAAAAATGAGAGCCTTCTCCAGTGGATCTTTTCTAGAGAAGCAACAGCTTGGAGGAGCAGCAGTTGGGATCAGGCCTCTGACTGCGTGTAGGCGATGTTCTACCCATGACAGTAACCAAAGTGACATGCCAATTCTGAGTTTGCTGGTGGAGGAAACTAGTATTAGGGAAAAAAAAGTAGTCAGTACCATCTTTTAAAAACAAGGTTTACAACACTGTTAAAATGTCAACACTGTATTTCTTTTAACAACAATAAGTTAATAGTTCAAAGTGTATTTGTGAATGCTTATGGAATTTTTTTAAGTTGGCAGGGTATCAAATGACTGTAGATATCAGGGAACAGTTGTGTAATTCATTAATATTTCAGTAGGACACAGAATGGAGGAAGGGACTGACAATCATGAGTCTCTTACAGGTACATCAATACATGCTAAACCAAGAGTCCACTGAGTATACATGATGTCATGTTCAAAATATGTACTTGTACAAGAATACATTTGCATATATGTATTTATTATCAGAGTCCATTTTCTTGTATGCTATTTATGGAAGGCCTTACATAGTTTCCTATAATGTGACTGTATCAGCAACAAAAAGCATTGGTTGAGTATTATGCTTGTAATAAAGATATCATATCACAAAACAGCTGATATTTCCTGACTTCCAGAAATATTGCACAAGGAAAATTTCTACTTACTCTAAAAATAATGGTGTTGTGTCCTGACGTTTTTGTTGGGGTTTTTTTTTTGGCAATTGGCTGAACTCCAGCATAATGACTTCTGGAAATATTGTGTACATAATGGCTTAAAGAAAAGAATTGTGAGTATCTTAGTATAAATGTTATACAAGTATCTTATATACCCTTCACATGATCTAGTGAAAGATTATTTCTTGGTGATTTTTTCAAAGCTGAAGTAAAAGACAATTTCAGTTACAAAAATCCTTAAAATTGTGTCAGTTTTCTCCAGGAAGCACACATAGTATTTCAGTTATGCTAACTGAGATGTAGAAGTCACAATTAACTTTTAATATTAGCATTTGCATTAACTTTTAATATTTGCATTTGTTTAAGGTGATGTGAAATTAAGAAGCATGTCCCTGTCAAACAGAGAACTCTCATGAAAGTAAAAAAAAAAATCAATAAATAGCAAAGATTTGGCAAGTGAAGCATGAAAAATCTCCTGATGCAACATAAACCATTATAAATCACTTGTTATCACTCCTGTCTTTCCTCAAGAAAATGCACTCTTTTTATATTAATATCTATTAAATGCATAAGCAGCTTAAGATTTGAATGGAATATAGTTCCAGCATATATTTTTATGCCATAATGCCAACTGTATACATAGTTAAATAGAACAGTAATTATTGTGAATGGCATTGTACCAATATAACCGCACAATTTGGTGAAAATTACTGTGGTTGATATGCAGATGAATGCAGAACCACAGGAATTTATAGTGAATTTACTTGATTCAACAGCTGACATTTTGCCAACCACTCTCCAAGTGAAATGAGTGTCACTGTGCAAGTTTATGCTGCAAGGAGTTGGACAAATACTACTGGACTAAGTGATGTTGCAGAGCACTGTGTTACAATATTATAAATATGAACCTCTGAAATTATATTAGAAAGTGTATTAATTCAGCCCACACACATTACTACCAGTCAAAGTGAATAAGATGAAGACTAGGGTGAGGACAAATTAATTAGAGAGGTAGTTGGAAATAGATTTGACAGGGAAGTAGGGTAGAAGAGGAAATTAGCTGAATTCTTCATGACTCATTTCAAGAGAACACTCACTTTAAGGACAGTAAGTGAAGGGGATTCTTACCAGAACCTTCATTTTTAGCCTCAAATCATTTTGAAATTGGCAGGTATTTCAGGCAAATGGTGAGATTTTTCTGGTGTGTTGTTGTTGCTATTACTATTTTTAATGAACCCCCACATTTATAGTAGATTATAAGCTAATCTAGTAGGAGTGGGACAGTACGAATGACCAACATCGACAGCATAGGACCTTCATTAAGGAGAGTCCCCCCCTGTAAGAGATTATAACGGTGTGAGCTCTCAGTGCCATGAACAGTGAAAAGGGAATGGGACAGAAAAAGAAGCTCTTACATATCACCAGACACCTGATACTTCTTATCATTTATGTTCAGGAAAAAAACCCACATATTTTTTAAAAATGCCATGTGTATTAAAAGTACTCTTTCTTTCAGTTCCAATTTCAAGGAAAATTTTTATATTGTTTATTAGGACTCTTCTGGGCTGGTTACTAGGTCAAAGATGACCACAGAGATTTCCACCTTCCACACTTTCCATCTTGTACTTCATTCCCACGTAACTGGCATCCCACTTGTATTTCTCTGTTCTCTGCTCTCTTTCCTTTTCATGCATGTCTTCTGTCAATACTCATCAAAAATCCCTAATAGTGAGAGCTAAAGAACACTCAAAATGCAATTTGTGTATGATGTTTCAACCCAATACTTAAGATATTATTCTCTCTCTATCTCTTCTAATTCTGCCTTGTCATTTTTCACCACACATCCTTCTTCCAGGTACTCACATCAACCTGACCAACACAAATGTTTATACTAGACACAAGATGCAAGTGATCACTGGTTTCTCTAGCCATAATGGAGATTGTATTTTCTGATCTTTAAAAATCATCATTTTGTTTTATGCTAAAAAAGCTGGGGGAAGACTGGGACAGAAACCATAACCACAGATTTCAGAGATCCAGTGGGGATAAAAGGAAAATAAAGGTGCATCTCAGAACTTTTTCTGTGTACAGATATTCAGCTTCCTGTAGCTTAACCTGAAAGGAAAAGCAAAACAGATTAATTTCTTAGGAAAAATAGAAAGACTCTTAAATAACAAAGGCAGCTAAGTAGAATAATTTCAATTGCTAGCAAGATAATTTTACACTTATTTCTTATGTTTATAAGTAGGCTCTGATATTTCTTGGTCTTAATTTTTAGCTGATCTACAGAGAGCGAATCTTTCCTTTTCCTGATTCTCCATATACCATGCCTCCCCTGCGTAGCTAAATGTGTGCATGTTCACCTGAAAAAGTTCAGCTGATTTCACCTAAAGCCGCTCCAGATTCAAAACACCATCCCCAGTGCTCCTGTTTTGGCAGGCACACTGATTGTTCAAAATCACCTGTGATACCTGCAGGTGGAAACACCCAGCCAGCCTCCCCAAAGTGTGTCCTGCTGTCCCTGCCCTCCATGAATTACGTGCTGAGATCTGCTCATCTGGCCACTGCCCTGCAGTGATTCATACTTGTTCCAATCGGTAGGCCATGGGGTGGACGTAGACAGTTTAACCAGTATGTGAAAACCCAGCCACATTAATAAATTTACCTCCCTGTTGCAATCCAAAGCTAATTCCAGCAGAAGGAGAGACCCTGTGGTCTGCCTGGGCCTGAGGGCACTCAGTAACCTGTGAGGACAGGGCTTCCTTAAGCATCTTTGATCTGATGATAGTTTAAAGTTATTCCTACCTTCAGGATGCTTCCTAACGTCAAAACTCCAAACCTAAGCTTCCCCTCTGTCACTGCACATAAAAGAATTTTCCTCTGAAATATTTCTACAAGGCAGTTGAGATTTTGTGAGTGCAAAATTTTGTGCATTTTTTTCTTTAGGTAAATTGTGATAAAAGAAAAAGTGAACTTTGGCTGAGAAGCAGCAATAATCTTGTAATAATTAGCAATTACTTTGAACTTAAATCACATAAACCAAAGAGTCAAATAATTAAATTAATTACGATGCCAAAAAAAATATCTGCCAACACAATTTATGGCTTAAGGTATTGATTATGGCAATTTTATCAACAAAATAAGACATAAATGGCAGGCGATACTGCTTTGTTGTTGACGTGTACTTTAAAACATGTTGCTATTTAAGAACGATGCATTAGATGCAGTGAGGATTTTTGTTAGTTAATTCCTGTTTACTAAAATCCAAACATTTAAGTGGAATATACATATTTTTATGAATCTTTCCTTTAGAAGTCTTCACATGATCAGAATTGTATTCCTGGCTAAAGTCACAGGGGAAGGAAAGACTTCAGAACTGACAACATCAAGAATCTGCCTAGGTTAGTGCAAAGACATAACATTGAATCTCATATATGTCCACTGAATGCCCTGATCGTGACTCTGAAGATTTTAATGTGGTTCTGATTTTATTTAATTCTGCACTGAAGCAAAAGAAATTTCTGAAACTTCAATTTTTGAGGGGAAAAAAACCAAACAAACAACAACAAAAAAAACAACCCCAAAAAACAAAACAAAACAAAGCAAACTTCTTTTAATTCAGTTTGGGTTATTAAAAAAAGATATATTATTACACAAATCTGCACTAAAAGTTACAATCAAGGTGGAGAAGTTTGCAGATGTTATTTCAAATGTCAATTTAGAAGGAATGCTGTACTTGTTTTGCAGTCCATCAGAGAGTAGTGGAGAGGGATGAGAAGGGATGGTCTGTTGCCACTAGTGTAAAAAGTGACAGAGATTCTTTGAAGTCGAAGGGCACTCCACTTTGAGTTGAGGGAATCTGAACTGGATTGCTGCTTATCTCACTGAAGTTCCAAAGGCCACAAGGTGCAGAGTATACATAACATGCACTTCCACATTACCAAAATAGCAGCCATAAACTAACTGACTAAGGACAGTAAATGAGTAAGTAAACAAACAGGAGGATGGATGTTGTCCAAATATGCAAAATAATTTCACACGATTATATTTAATAACTAACTACATCACTCTGCTATGACAAATTGCTGGCATCTGGAAGCCTTGATCAGAAATATTATTAGTGAATTTTCAAGAATACTATTTAGAATCAAAACATGATAACTTTAAAGTGAAAATAAGAAAGGAAATTTTGAGAACATTACTCTCATTAAACTACACAAATAAAATTAAGCAATGGATCCAGGCTTTGTCAGACTAATGTATTTTAAGCTACTGTTTCTTACAAAGTCTCACCATTGGAAATACAGAAAAATAAGCTGAACAGTTGCAGAGAAGAAGTAGTAATTTCATCTCCTATATATGAAAATAAGAATCCACATAGTAAACATGTAATTTGGGAAACCTTTTTAAATTTTAACTGTTGTACCACCTTGTTGACTCTGTTTGATACGATGCCACAGGCATGTATCCAGTTTTGGGAGCTGCTGGAAATTTTGTTCCTGGGACTAAGGTTTCAATCCTATCACTTGGCCCCTGGGTGCCAGTATTCCTTCTATTTCTTTGCTGGACCTTTTTATAAGCCATTTCTGCTTGCTGCAGTGCTGAAGTGAAGTGACACTAAAATCAGAGGTACTTGTTCTGAAAGACCCTTACTAGCTTAATCTTGTTTCAGGACATCATCAAGCTTTATGGACTGTACTCTCATCTTAAAATGTGAGGAAAAATTCATGGAAATGCAGGTAATACTGAAGAGAGATACAATAAGATGAGACTATGAGGATTGCCCTGGTCACTAAATCCAGTCTCCTGGGACTACAAGAACTACATAGCATATTTCCTGGATACATTTGCCACATATTGTCTTGAAAACCTTATCTCAAATACTTTCTGCTGGTTAAGCATATTCATATAATTTCTAGCCTAAACTTAATCAGAAAGTTCACAATCTATTCATTCTTGTGTGAGTATTGCCATTTAACACTGTTTCTTCTTCTGTTGTTTTTTTACCCTTTAAAAGAAATCATACACTTGAAAAGAAATTTTAATTAATCCTTGAACAGAGACAACCAGGACATACACAAGTGAAGTTTTGCTAAGCTTTGTAGCCTGACAACAATACTTCCTCATCACAAAAATACTGCCTGAAGCACAAGCGAATGGTGTTTGTTTGCAATGGCTACATCCCAGAACTTATCACAATGCTCGCCCTGAAATCCAGTAATATACCCAAGTCCTACTCTTTTCCATTGATTCCAATGAATTAACTTCTAGATGATTATTGTATAGCTATTGTATATCTTTCTTTTCATTTTGTTAAAACTACCTGAGTCTTCAGTATCACCAAGTCCTTTCAACACAGTGTTCCTCTATGGATGGCGACTCCAAACTTTACATTGTAAGCGTTCAGTTGTAGATGGCAAAAGCACTAATGAAAATATTAAACAAGGTGGGCTGCAAAGTGTAAGGTTGAGGTATTCCTCTTTTGGTCTTCTTCCAACCTAATTCTCTCTCTGTTTTTTCAACAGTTGTTGTCCCCACAGATCCTTGCAGTCTACAAAAAACAGCTTAGCACCTTGACAAGATGAACACTGAGACTGTGGTGTTCCTGCATCCAGTTGAGGTAAATATTCACATGTCCTGAGCATAGTCCTCCAAGAGAGGGAAACTAGGATCATACTTGGGCCTCAACAAAATTCTACTTTTCCCTGTGCCTCCTGTCTCATAAATATCTTGCTTTAATTTTTCCTTCTCTGAATCCTAGAGCTCTTAAGTGTCTATCAAAGCAAGCATCAAACATAATTTTAGAGATCCAGATAAATTTATAGACTTACTGTTCTTGGTATTAATATGAATGTTAAGACAGAGTAGGAAACAGTGCATAATTAAACTTTCCATTTTTATTTCTGTTTGTTTATATTCCAATCAACTTTTACTGTGAAAAGATGAATCACTGAGAACTATAGCTAATGTTCCTTATTGAGATCCAGTAAAATAATTTTAAAACATCTGAAACTATGATCTCAATATTCTCCATGCTTTACTTATTTCTCCTCTTAAACATATTTATAATTTCCTTAATCTATTTTTATGTGTCTAGTTTTACTTTCGTTTTTAACTACTTGTTTGAGAGAGGCAGAGAGACAGGGAGAATGCCACTTCAACAGTACAGTATTCTGTATCTGAAGAAAGCACACAAGCTACAGGTTTTTACTTCCCTATTGCCTTGTACAGCAACTATGACTATTGGATGGATGGACTATTAAGTCCATCTATCAGGTCAGGCAATAAATCTTGGTTTATTCTAAATCAGTTTGCATCATCTTGCATCATCATATTCTGTGCCTTGACCTTGCAAGAATTATCTTTATCCCACTCCTCCACATCAGAGCAGGGGTGAAAATAACCATGGTAATGTTGATGCAACAAGTACCTTTGAAAGTGATCAAGTAAGAAAGCTTAGGATCTTTAATGCACTATAAACTGATGTCCCATATAGATGTGAATACCAGCTGCATATTAAAGTTCTCACTCTTCAGCTCAATCTCCTTGAACCTCAAGGATGACATATTTGTAAATCAAAGGACTCTACTTGATTTTCTGACCCTACATGCACAGACATCTCAAATTGCTAAGAGAAATGATGATGTCCCAATGTGTATGTTGTGTCACTTTGGGAGAGTCATTATATACAACCTTAGTGGCATTAAAAAGCAGATATCAAAACATAAGTTGTGTGAGATAAAACATATCTCTCTTCTACATCAAAGAATCTCTGTTATTTAATTAATTTGGATTAATTATTAGTTATAGAACATAGTGCATAAGGGCACTGCATCCTTGATTACTATAAACTGATCACCAAATCTAAGGATGAATGAAACTGCTTGTCATATCGTCTCTTTTTTTATTCTGGTATATATAGCCTTTAGATAAGATTGAATACTCTAGATTATCAATGGTGGTAGATCTACAAGAAATATTAGTAACCATCTCTGTTTCTTATTTTTCTCTTGAGCAAACGTGTTTTTTTTCTCTCACATAATAAATTATGGTAGATTAAATTTGGATCTCTTTATATATAACTAGGTTTATCATAATTTAGCTGATGGTATTAATATGGGGCACTATTCATAAAATCATATTTACTTTTCAGTTATATCACTGGAAGTATGTTTATAATGATTTGTAGGCTGTGGGAGAAAGAAAAGAGGAAGAGGCCCAAGTGTATTTCAGCAGAAGTAAGTAACTGAAATTCTTTTAATATTCTATAGACAACAAGCTATGGAGAAAGAAGTTAATCCCAGTTAACTACTACCAAAACACCTTCAAAACTTGCAGGCTGCTCAAAATTGTAATAGGAATTGGAAAACAACACTCAAACAAAACTCCAGGAATAAACACACAGTTTCCTTCCAACAAGAAATACCAGGGGCATATTTATCCTGTTCTTGAACTCCTTACTAAGCAACAAGTACTTGCCACTGTAAGAGAACTAGGTGACTGGTTTGAATCAGGGTGACCTCTCTTATATTCTTATGTTCATATCTCATTTAGCTCTAGCAGTGGCGCTTATGAGTAACACTTAACGTGAAGCTTCGTGACCTAGAAAATAATCTAACAAAGGAAAAAGAAGCTAAACAGTGTCAGTTTCTCATTATAGGAGAGGTTTCTGAAAGGTCAGAAAGTTTCTGAAATAGAAAGCAGTGGTGTATGAGCAATACAGTTTAAAAAAATTAAAATCATCAGCAGGGGTTGAGTCTAGACAATACTTTGAATTATTAGTTTTTATATAAGCAAGAGAAATTTTTAATAACATTAGGAGACATTAAAGACTGGAGAGTTGTAAAAAAAATTAAACGACAGGATTTATATTTACAGATCAGAGCATTCAGTGATTTTATTATTTACTTGAATTAATGTGACTCATGCCCACAAGAATTGACTAACCTCTTTGCCACTCCTGCCTCTAATTATTAGGATTGTAGTTATGGACTGATTCTTTTCCTGTTAATGAGTTTTGAGTTTATTATCCTACAATTTCACAGAATATTTCCTTGTTCCTGTTATTGATAGGAAGAACAAAAGATTCTGCCGTCTTGTTTCCTGTGTTATTCTACCATGTGCACTTAGCATATACACTCACTTTTCTCTTATACCATATAATGCTTTGAACCTTTTCTTTAGATCCAAGAATTTTTGCCATGCATCCCAGATTCCTCAGTGTGGCTTCATTCTCAATTACTACTTCAATGTTTTGGAGGTGGATACAATTTAATTTAACCTTACATCATATACCTCACTAAAGTTAGGACCATACTCACTTCAGCATTCCCTAATCAATGGCAGTCCATAGGGAAACTCAGGATATTCCAAAATAAAAATTAGCTTCTTTCTGGAGATGCCTCTTAATGTTAAAAGAAGGGTTAAGTGGTCTATTTTCTTAATTCAGCTATCTCAATGATACTCTTATCAGGTGAGAAGAATGTGGACTGAAGTTAAAGATAATGAACAAAATACTCCAAATAAGATTGTAATTTCTCTTTTTCTTTTCCTATTTTTTAAGTCATTCTGATTTCTGTTACATGCTTGCCAGGGTTGTTTAATTTGTTTGTTTGAGGAGGGTTTTTGAGTTGCCAAAAAATTAATACATACAACCTGTCCAGAAGATAAGATTTACTTCAGAATTTTCTGAGTGGTTCCTCACCGTTATGTCTTTCCCTGACTAGTTTCTGTAACATAATGTCACTTGGATATTTTAAAGTGTATTAAATTGGAAGTTACTACAATTTAAGTATATTTGAACTTCAAGCACCTTTAACCAAGGAGTGATTGATTTAAATAGGCTTGATTTCTACTGTTTCAGAAGTTCTTAATCAATTGCTACACAGAAAACCACATCAGTTGAAAACTTGTTTTCAGAAGCACTATTTAAATAGCAAAAATCTCTTTGCATTTTCATAGTTATATAAAAATAACTTGTATTTTCTTTTGAACTGATGAGAGTATGATCCTATTTTAGATCTCATAAGACATCGCTTTAGTTTGCAAACTGAACTGTAGCCCTCAGTAAACTCAAATTTTGGCAATGTAACAAATGCAACAACAACAAAGCCATTTCTACATGTTATTCTTCCTTGCAGCTTTGAGTAACTTCCCATATATCAAACACAAAGCCTAATATAATCTTGGTCATTCTTCTCCCTCTTGGGGGTCTTTGTAAATTGTACTGCTTTAGGAAATTGAATGCTCTACCAAAGATATCACAGAGGAGTGGGGAATACACACTAAGCAAAAGAATCTGTTTACTTGTAGGACTTCTTTTTCTTCCTACCTGTCATCCTTTTGAAGCTATATTGTTATTTAGCATATCTGAAATGTTTTAGCAGAAACTGAAAGATTCCAATCAAAAGAAAAAACAGACTTTACTGTTATGTCTTTTCCTCAGAAAATTTGCTTTATTGAACTTAATTTTGTATTTTATATATATATATATATGTATGTATATACACATATATTCCATCATTACCATTAAAATACTTTCTATAGAAAACACATTTGAAAGCAGATTGA
>WEKY01048877.1:9543-32813 GCA_013390045.1 Picathartes gymnocephalus
GGTAATAGCAGGTGTAATGGCAGGTCCAGCTTCTTGATGTTTGTCAAATCACTTAGGAGCAGGTTTGCAAAACGTTATCTGTCTATCTCAAAGGCAGAGACATTAAACGTTGAGCTTCCAGAAGTTCTTAAGAAAACCAGGATTCTGTCCCAGTTTTAAGGGGAAGTAAAAATGCATAAAAAGCACAAATGCTGCATCTTTGCTGACCCATTGAATCCTTCCACAATTTCTTGACTTCTTGGCTTCCTTAGCAGCCTTCCAAGGGTTTCCAACTCCTCCAGGAGAGTCAGAGAGGGACTTTTAGCAAGGATGTGTAGGAATAGGACAAGGAGGGAACATCCTTAAGTTGCAAGAGGGAGATTTAAATTGGATATTAGGAAGAAATTCTTCCCTGTGAGGGTGGAGAGACCCTGGTACAGGTTGCCTGGAGAAGCTGTGACTGCTCTGTCCTTGGAAGTGTTCAAGGCCACGCTAGACAGGGCTTGGAGCAGCCTGGGATAGTGGAAGGTGTCCCTGCCCATGCCAAGGGGGTGGAACTGGATGGGCCATAATGTCCTTTCCAACCCAAAGCATTCCATGATTCTATGATTCTAGGCCAGATGGCACAGTCTAACTCTATCCAGCCTCTTAAACCCTCCTAAAAACTAGGCAGTAAACTCAAATCTAGACAGCTACATATAACATTCTAAATTTGACATAAACTGTAGACTGACTCCCCACCAACTGCCCTTGCTGATATTATCTCCAATTGTACACTTTCTTCAAGAAAGTCCTCAATGCTAATAAACTGGAAAAGAAATCACTTAACAAATATCCATAATTTCTGGCTGCATCCTAGACTTCTTCTCCACTAAGTCATCCAGCCTTCTCTTAATTTACTGCAACCACACAGCCAAAAGTTGTAAGGCCTCTGTAGCGTTCTTCAAAAATCCAAGTGAAAAATCAGAAACATGGAATGAGGTTCACTTTCCACCTCTTTCAGGATCTCTTTGCCATCATCTTCATTACTCAGCTTTGGTTGTAAGGAAGTGAAAGGAAGTGAAACTATTAAAATGCAATTCATGTGATCAATTTTAGCTGTTTTTTTAGACGTAACTTGCACCCCCAACCAGTTTCTCTCCTTTGACTCGATGGGAATCCAGGAAGTCACCCCAGATACCAACAGCTACATCATAGACTTCCAGTCTCACTCTGATGATTCTCACTTTGACATTCAACCATCCAGGATTTTGCTGCCTCATGACACATAAGGATTGTCTTATTTCCAAATCTTTGTTCTCATCATTGACCTCTACATATAAAATTGATTAATTTCCATCAGCCAGTTCCAATTATCTCCCAATTATAGGCAGCTCTTAGATATTTTAAATCAAAGAGGGCCATTATGATGATTAGTTTAATTTCTGTCATTGGAAAGAAAGTAAATGTCATCCATTTTGTCCAGTTTTCAGTCCCATTAACAGCCCTTTCTGTTTGGGCAGCATCAATTTAGTAGTGGCTGCTGCCCAAACTGAACATCAGGGACTATACAGGTCTGCTTTGCTTTCTGAATCTAAATTTTTTTCTGATTCTTAATGGTCCATTATTCCCTCTCCAGACATCTTGCATTTACAGAGCGGACAAAAATGTAAAATATTGCAAAATGGGCAATTTCTGGTTGGAAGATGGGATCCTTAAAGAATCTTGGTGTTGCAACCATGGCATTTCCAGCCTTTTTGAGAAGGCTGTTGAAATGCAAGTGTTCATCACTGACATGGACATGAGCCTTGAGCTCCTTTCTAGGTGAGATATTCACCATTTTGGTTACTGCATGGGTCCTACCTGCATCCTTTTCCATGGATACATCCTTGCAGAATTAAATGTTCCTTGCAAAGTCCCTCGGAAGGAATGGCTACTCTGTTTTTGTCTTCTAATATGAGATATTCTTATGAAATATGGGATCTTGGGTGTGAGCAAGGGCTGATTGTCCTCACAGCTTCATGAGGAGGGAGAGTGCAGAGGGCAGTGCTGATTTTTGCTGCGTGGTACGGAGTGATGGAACACATAGGAATGGTTCAAAGCTGTGCCAGGAGAGATTTAGATTGAACACTGGGAGATTTTTCATGACCAAGAGGTTACTCAAACACTGGAATAGGCTTTCTAGAGAGGTGGTTGATGTACAAGGCCTCTCAGTATTTAAGAGATATTATGACAATTCCTTAACAACATGTCTTGGTCAACCTTAAATTGGTCAGGCAGTTGGACCAGATGATCATTGTAGACCCCTTCCAACTGAAATAGTTCTACTCTACTCTATTGTGTTCTAACCTGGAGCTTTTGTTTTCAAATATGGACTACAGCAGACCTGGAAAAATTTGTGAGAACTAATAACACTTTTGTTTTTTTCCCCATGACAGATTTTGGCCAGCACAGACACTTTTTGGTACCTTTCGTGAACTTAAAACCTCAAGGCAGAAGCACTGGGACAACTCTGTGTAGGATGGAGCCAGCAATCAGCTCTGGCCAAAATAAGCACACTGAAAATCTTAATTAAAAACAAAGAGAAAAATCCACCCTGAGTTCATCCCTGCCACAGACAATTTCAAGCATGGACAAGGTCATATTACCCAAAATCAGGATTACACCAACAACCCAGAAGGTGTTGGATCACTTGGGATCAGTTAAGGCCTCTACTGACTTTGTCATTGCCTCCCCCAAGCTGTCCTTAGCCCAACTGCAGACTCAGCTAAGGACACAGATATCTGATGTCCAGGACATACCCCATCCACATGCCTGAGCAGACATTTAGCAAAACTTCTCAAGAATATTTTTTCCATCATTATCATCAGCAGTTTTTCCTTATGGATGTTTGCAACAAATAAATGCTTGATATGGGTACACTTACAACAGGGAGGAGGGAAGGGTAGGGGGAGGGTTACATTCTCATTTCTTGGCAGATATAAAAACCAAACTATTCATATTTAGTTCTGTTTGGAATAAATAAAAAACAAACAAACATCACAATGCACCCAAAGGCTTTGCAGAGCTGGAAGCTTTATTGATTCATATACCACCCACATAATCTGCCAAAATGCACTACACTTTTTTATTTTTTATTTTTTTTAAATCTTCTTCACAGGAAAGTCTAGCCCTCCAAGCTCATTTATTCAAGAGAAAAGAATTAAATAAATCCTTTAAACACTACTAAGCCTACTCTGGGAAAGGCTTTTGATTGTGGCTCAAAGGAAATGCATTCTCTTGTCCTGTGGGAGTTGCATGAATTTTTGGGAGCACCAAGCCCAGCCCACGGAAAAGAGATGATTTCTGTCTGTCATGGCTGTCAGCAAACTGAGGTTGTTAGAACAGAGTTCCTAGCAAGGGAAAAGTTCACATCAGGTCACTAAATTTCAGTATAGTCCCTGGAAATCATGTCATTCCCAAATGCTTACAGTTATATGGGAAATGCAGCCTGGTCTTTTGAAAAAATTGCTCTGACCCCTCTTTTAAGCGGGAACAGGAAGAGAGGAAAGATCCCTGCAGATGTGCTGTGTGTGGCAGCATGGAACCTTCAGGGGGTCTCAGTGCGAAGTGAAGAATGGTGGAAGTGGGATTAAGTAGGGAAAGTTGCAGGAGTTGTGTTCTTTCTGCTCTGATATGGTCAAGAGTGGTGTTAGCTAAGTTCAAAGTGTCCTCACAAAACTTGGGATTGCTCCATTCCTGGGGAAAATTAGCACAAAAGAGTTTTCATGTGTGTAATTCTTTGTTTTATTTTTCCAAAACTGAACTGATGAATCTAGACGACTTCCTGGGAATAATCCCTAGTGCTAGGTCATGAACAGCATCTGAGAGATATTTCACAGACTGATTTTGTTGCATGTCAATAAACACAATGCCATGCCACCCAAACATTTAGGAATGCAATTTCATTCCAGTGCCAGCACTTCCATAAGGCAGAATAAACAATATTGGAGGGATTTGACTCGTTGTTCAATGCCCCATCCCTGGAAGTGTTCAAGGCCAGGATGGACAGGGCTTGGAGCAACCTGGTCTAGAGGAAGGTATCCCTGCCCATGGCAGGAAGTTGTAATGAGATAATCTTTAGTGTCCCTTCAAACCCAAACCAATTTGTGATTCTGTGTTTCTATGACTCTGCTGAAAGCAGAGTTCTATTTCCCTTCCCACACACAGGAATGAAGTCCTACCTGGTGAGACACAGCAAGAGCTTAGGTTTTTTCTACTTTCGTCTTAACTTTTTAACTGCAGGAAAATGAACCAGAGATCTTGCAAATCCAAGCCATGTGTATTAAACAGAAGATCATCCTTCAGAGTGGCTAAATTAGTTCGTCAATAAGATGCTTGAAGGGCAAGATTTCATACTTGCAGACCATTGCCAGCAAAATATAAAAGGGAACGAGGCATTTATGGAATTGTATATTTCTTGGATGGCAGCTTAAAAATTAGACTTAATTGAAGGCTAAAAAGAAAGCATTTTCATTGTTGGGAATGAAGGGTTTAAAAAAGAATTAAAGAAATTTTCAACTTGGGTGTAGGGCATAATTACAAAAACATTAAAGCAAATAATTGGTAGCACTGTAATTTTTTCCTCCCCAGGTAACTACCATATGTATTACACAGTGAATCATTGACTCTGTCCCTCCTATCATTAATTACTGTGATGCATAAATAATTGGAAAATTATATGTTCAAAAAATGATTTAGTAATACATTTTATGCATCTAATAAGCACAGGCTTTTAATCATCTTGAGACATGTTATGATAAGTTTTACTCTCCGTCTCAACTCTTCTGTTATCTCTCACTTATACGGCTGCCATCTCCTCGCATGCAAATGCCACTAAGCCACTTGACATCACATACTTCCCACTGGATGCTTTTTACTGGACTTTATTCTGCTCAACGTTTTTGGTGTTGACATTTTGGTTTGAAACTCATTTAAGGGTGTTCTTAGCCTCACAGAAACACATTAAACTATTTATCCCCAAACCATAAACTATGGTTTAATTTAAATGGAAATATCTTAATCTGTTTTTTTCCCACCCATTTAAAAGAGTCTGTACCTTTTGTTTTGCACAGCAGGGATATTTCAAAGCTGCTGCTATAGATTGAACTGAAACAACTGAAAATCTACTCTTTTTAATTAGAAACAGCAAAACATATTTTAACATGTGCTGATCATCATGGTAAGTGTTATTTCCTTTCTTCAGGTTTAACACATTATGTTTGACACTCCATCATCAAGTTACATGACTCAACACCTTAAGGAACAACTCAGCCTGGAAAAGCACAAGAACCACTGATATGTCAAGATGTTATTTCAAGTTCAACCCAAGCAACAAAACCTGTCAAAACTGTTCAAATTAAATTTGCCACTCTGTCGCTAATAATCCATGCTTACTTTTAGTGCTCTTTACTGTGGTATCGCTCACAGAACCTGCAGCTCTTGCACACAACACAGAACTTGGGGTTTGTGACTCGCTGAGTGAAGGTGATAATGAAATGGTTTGGTTCATTAAAATATCTTCAAATAAGTACAGAGTTCATAGGAATTTCATAAAATCATATAATATCCCGAGTTTTATCCGGTTGTATTTTAGAGATGTATTTGCAAACCAATTGGCTACACAAACTATTAAAAATGTTTATTTCTAGGGCAAGAAAAACACAGTAGGCTCTGTCTTTGGAGACCCTAATAGTACTCTTTTGAATCTTCTACCTCTCCTTCTTTATGTAAAGGAATAAAAATTAGTGTTTCCCATTTATTCATAGCTACTGGATAGACAACTGAAGGATGTCTCAAGCTCCAAAGACCTATAGGTGTAAGGATATTGATAATAGCTCAAGCCTGGGTTTCTGCATAGTTCAAGTTGATACAGCACAAGGAGGAACCAAACATAAGACATGATCTTTATTGATTCAATGAACATGAAAATTATTAAGGACATGTGACACCATTTCAAAGCAGCTGGTGCCTTCATGAGGCTGAAGGGGTTGCAGATGTTGGATCAGACTTAGTGACTAAACTGAGAGGGGATTCAGTGCATCTCAGCACATGAAATAGAACGGTTTGGGTTGGAAGGGACCATCCAGTTCCAACCCCATGCCATGGGCAGGGACACCTTCCACTATCCCAGGTTGCTCCAAGCCCCATCCAGCCTGGTCTTGAACACTTCCAGGAATGGGGCAGCCAGAGCTTCTCTGGGCAACCTGTGCCAGGGCCTCACCACCCTGACAGGGAAGAATTCATTCCCAATATCTACTCTAAACCTGCCCTCTTTCAGTTTAAATACCACACCTCATACTTACTCCATGTATGTAAAGGGTGAGTACCACCTCGGTATCTCCTGCAAGCCAGAGTCTCTCTGAGAGAGAGGCTTTTCTCTTAGATGATCATCTGGTTGTAAAGTTCCATTCTGAATTCCTGATAAATATCTTGTTTCTGTTCTGAGAAGGAGATGCTGCACCTGGAATCTCAGCTCTACCCCTTTGGAAATCTTCACATACTTCAAGTAGCCCCTTTTGATTCAGCCAAACTGCTTCTGCTACTCCTAGACAAGAGGCTTGTGGAGGACAAGTGCTAGGAGCTTCAGGGAGATTCCAGGAAAGCCTTTGTATAAAGTAACATGTCCTGACCTTGAAGAAGTAATTCATAGGTGGAGATCTGGATTGCTTTTGGGAGCAAAAGCTTAGCCATTGAAGTCAATGAGACAAATCAGAGTTCCTGATGCCTGCAGAAAATATATGCAAGGGAAGGAATGTAAAGTTGTGTTGTTAATTTTGTTGTGACTCAAATCACGGAAAGCACTGCGGGAATTCAGGGATCTTATTCGCAATGGAGTGCATCAGCCTTTCAAATAATCTCTAGAAAAACATGGTATAAGAAAGTTTGCCTTAACTATAACAACATCCACCCTCCCTTCATTGAAAACAGCCTTGAAAACTGGTGCTGGAGAGGTGTGGAGCATTGAAGGTGGAAATGCGAGAACTGAAATCCCTTCCCCATTTCTCCCACAAAACAACCTGCTTTGGCTCTCAGGTGCAAATCCCTCAAACAACTTGTGTTCCATGTGAAAGAGGTGCAGTGTCTGTGACAACATCCCCTCCATTCCATCTCCTCACAGGAGTCTAATATGCTGAACAGGTACAACAAGTGTCTGACTGTCCTCTTTCCCTTAAGTTTGATTAGTTTAAAATAAATTTATCTTTGCTTTCAATACACATAGCTGTTGAATTTCCATGGCAGGGGGTGGAACTGGATGATCCTTAAGATCTCTTCCAACCCAATTCATTCCATGGTTCTATAATTCCATGGAAGAGTTCAAGAGCCCTTGCTGATGCTCTGCCACTGCTTACTTTACTAGTCCAGAGTACAGTGGACTGGAATCTCAACAGAAGGGAATAACAGGAGGCAATACCAGGTCAGTGATATTTTTGAGGGAGTTCCAGGTCTGGAAAGGTTAATATGCCTACTGGATACTGCCTATCACCACAGGGAAATAGTAAGGAAGGAGAAAAAGGGTCTACAATACAGGTGTTCTCATGTCCTTAATAGCAGTAAAATAGGTTGGAAAATTGCTCCCAGATAGGTGGGAGAAAACATCTTATCATCAGAGACTTGAAGAGCCCAGACTTATCAAAAAGAAAATGAAGACACAGCAGCACTACTTTTTCAAGGAGAAACTGCCCTGAACTAACAGGCTGTTTAATCAGGCAGGTAAAGGCATAACAAAATCCAGTGGCTGAAAGCTGGAAGCAGAGAAATTCGAATGAAGAATTAGACACACATTTTAAACTGTGAGGGCAATGTGGAACTGGAACACATTTCCAGGGCAAGGGATAGAGTTTCCAACATTCAGTGCCTTCACATCAGGTGTAGATAACCTTCTTCAGGAACTTTAATCAAGACACTAAACTGAAAACAGAAGGAAATATTGATGCCTTTTCAAGGGCTTTCACATAATAAGAGTGGATTAGAAAATGGGTCTTCATGGCATGAAGACCTGTGAATCCTTCATTCTTATCCCAATGGGATTCAAGTATGAAAATGGGCTTCAGCAGCCTTGGTGAGATGGGTAGGACAGAGCCAAGGCGGGAGGTATTCAGGGAAAAGGAAAAGAATGAACAACTAGGATCACAGGCACAGGCTTTATTCAAAGGATTAGAGTCTCCTTTTCTTTCCACGTCTGCATCCTTGTACTCTCCTTGGCAAAGCACTTGGAGGAGAGGATGCTGGGGATCCATCTTCATAAACTAAACAGCTCCAGGAAATAGTTCTAAGCATTTAAACTTTATAATCTATATCATTTAACCGTGTGAACAGGAAGTTATTTGTCTCTATGCCCTTCATCCTCCCCCAATCCATTTGAAAATGAGGAAAAGCCAAGGACCCCTGACAGTAGGCCCTACAGAGGCAGCCTCCTTGTGATCAAGGAGCTAAGGGAATTCAAGAGCATGGATGTGGGCCATCCTGTGCCAGCTGGCCTTGGCAATGGGGAATTCGTTTAGGCATGTTTAATTTACTGCTATGGACATAATCTTTCTTTCCCGAAGCCAGGCTGGCTATCCAGGGGGATACAAACTGGTGTCCACTAACTTGTGGTAGACCTCACAGTACTCAAGGAAAGATAGGGGATTGAAAATAAGGTCTAGGGATTTAGCTTTTGCTTAATATTTTCCCTAGAACTCTGAAGATAGGCAGTATGCTGTAGTTATTTATCTGTCCATCCACTGAAACAGGAATGTCCCAAATTTTCGACCTGGAAAAAGAGAAGTATAACTGTTGTAAGACCTTTTCCCAAGGTGACACTGTGGTAAAACCAGGGAGGCAACCCAAGATTCATTTCTTACAAGTCAGGTGCTCTCTTACTTGGGGTTATCCTCATCTGTGCTCATCCACGTGAGAGAAGGAGGTGATCCACAGGGACTGTTCATGTGAGGTAGGGCCGTATTACTGAACTTTCCCTTTGAGAGACTTTCTGCCTCCTTCCCTCCTTTCCCCAAATCAAATCTGTTTACTCCTCTCAGGAAGGGATAGAGTCTCCAGTGTCACATTAGACAGAGTTTTCATTGACCAGCAGCCAATATATGAAGCCAGTATATATTGTTTCAATGAGTCTGTCTAAATGACCTCAAGGAACGGATTTCAGGTCATATCATGGACTGGCACTATCCAAACAAGACAGATCAAGACAAGATTTTTGGTGTGTCAGATGTGGTTTTAATTTAGATTGAGACATGACAACTTGTCAAAGGAATGCCATCAAACATTAGTGTTTCTTTTCTTGATAATACAACATTGTGTGCTTCTATCAGAGGGCTTGAATAAAACAAGAACTGACTCCCAACTTTACCTTGAGCCTTCGTTGAAAAGAGAATGCAGAAGTGTTCCTTCTAGTGCTCAGAGTGAGCCTGACTTACTTGTAATAAATATGAAAATGTTGCATGGTGTTTTTCAGTAGAAAACAAGAAAAAATTGATGATTATTTATCGTCTTTCACCTACAGATATTTGAACCCAAACTTTCCAAACAGCTGTGCAATCAGTGACCCGTGAAGTCACTCATTATAAGATAATTCTTACTCTTGCTTGTGTAAGATTTGAAAACAGTAGTTCAACATTTACGACATTCAAAGAAAGAGCTGCACATTGGATGAATTTATCCACTTCCCAAAGAATTAGGTGTTTAATGCAAACTCACTGCAAGCCCCAAACGAGCTACTCAGTCTTCCCTCTCAGATGAAGATTTTGCTGAACTACCACTGTGTAACAGCCTGCTAAAATGAAACTCCTTCTCCATAACAGCGCACAGGCCAATTTAAATCATGACCATTCCAAGCTGATTTTCCCAGCTAACCATGAGAGAAGGGCTGCAAGAGGCTGGAGAGAGGGACTTTTAACAAGGGCGTGTTATGATAGTTCAAGGGGGAATAATTTCAAACTCTCAGAGGGATGGGTTAGGTTAGATTTTAGGAAGAAATTCTTTACTCAGAGGATGGTAAGGCCCTGGCATAGGCTGCCCAGAGAAGCTGTGGCTGCCTCATCCCTGGAGGTGTCCAAGGCCAGGTTGGACGGGGCTTGGAGCAACCTGGGATAGTGGAAGGTGTCCCTGCCCGTGGCATGGAGTTGGAATGAGATGAACTTTAAGGTTCTGTCCAAAGCATTCTGTGGTTCTATGGTTCTATGATTCCATGATACATTTGTCCCAGGTAAACCATTCTCTGAGCTGCTTTAGAGAATTTTCCTGCCAGCTCAGAAAGCTGCTGCATTTAGCTCACACTTTGGAGAACATTGTTTCTATCTCTGGAGTTCACCAATTTGATCCTCAAAGGCTGGCACGGTCTTTCATAAATTAAAGAAAATAAAAGAGGTGATAGCCTTTGGAAAAGTATTGTGGTGATCCAAGCTGTCTCTGTGACAACACTGGGCTTGGCACCTGCTCTTCTTTGTGGAGTAGCAATTCCACCTTCATCTGCAATCTCATGTGTCCCACCAGGAGACCTGTGGCCACGTTTCTATTCCATAATTTTATATCAACTGCTTGACAGTTGTCCTGTGATCTTTTGTCTCTTTATATGATCTTGCATAACAGATGTATTGGCTCACTGCACAAATCCCCTGGATCCTTAAAGAGAATAATTGAGAAAAGCTCACACTTCAGGTGAGGAAGTCTCACTTCCTGGCAATGCCCTACATCCCACACCTCTTGCTTAAACTGGCACATTTATTTTTAAATTTTTCCCAAAAGATTTCTATCACGAGCTATAGTGATTGACTGTTTTCTTAAAATTTATCCTGCATCACCATAGAAAAAGAGAATCATTTAGGTTGGAAAAGAGCTCCAAGATAATTGCCTCCAACCATTTACCTGTCATTGTCTTGTCCACCATATTCCATAGCAAGTTCTTTCTGTAAAAATATCTTTTTTAAAAAATGAACAAGTCTCCAAAGTGACTCAGATTTTTGGGAGATAGGAATTTTCTTAAAAAAAAAAAAAAAAAATCTTGAGTGGAGAAGCAGTTAGTCAAAAAAAGAGAAACCAGGAGAAGGAAGTCCAGGCATTGAAAAGATTGTGTGGTGAGTTTCTGGCACCTGATGGTTGTTGCTGGGTTAAGGATATATTTGCCTTTTTCTTCTCCCTGTTGCAGAGCACTTAATTTCGTCATGTTTATTGGGAATCTTCCAAAAATTACTATTCATGAGACATGGCCTAACAGACTTGGTAGCATTTATATGCAGCCAGGTGGGTGAGCCTGGTCCACTCTCCCAGCTGAGAACTCCTCACCCCCGACCTCTTCTCTTCCCTACCCCATCCCACCTTCCCTGCATCACATCTTTGTGCAGGAACCAAAAAACAACCCTGCTTTGCTATCAGCTCACCTGTGAATGAGTACATTGGGAGGTTTCCCTTCATCACTTTAGGTACAGGTTTACTGAAAAATTTATCTCTGACCACAGGCCAGGGCTGCAGCCTCCCGAGTGGGAGAAACCATCTGCTAATTTGAATTTGTCAGAGCAGAGCTGTCTGGTTGCTTTTATAGCTGGGGAGGACAAAGTAATGATTTTTTCATTTTTCTTTTACTATAAGCAGGCAAATATATTAAATAAAATTGGGTTTCTCAAACAGTGCCTGTGAATGAGTTTTTCTGTGCTGTTACAGGAGCTGGAACTGTTAAGCATTAATTCAGAGCTAATATTTTGAAGCAGGAGGTTTTTCAAACTGAGCCATATTGCTTGCAGGTCAAAGTTAAGCCCCTGAGATTTAATTTTCTTTTTTCCCTTTTTCTTTTCCTTTTTTCTTTTTCTTTTCCTTTTTTCTTTTTGTTTTCCTTTTTCTTTTTTCTTTTCCTTTCTTTCCTTTATCTCTTCTTCTCTTCTCCTTTTTCTTCTTTCTTTTCACTTTCCATTTTCCTTTTCCCTTTCATTGTTTGCTTTTCCTTTTCTTTTTTTCTGTTTTCCTTGTTCCCTTTAATTTTTCCTTTTCTTTCTCTTCTTTCTCCTTCTTCTCTGCTTTTTAAAATTCACTGGAAGTATTCAAGATACATGGGGATGTGGCACTTGGGGACATTGTTTAGTGTGGACTTGGCAGTGCTGGGTTAATGGTTGGACTCAATGATTTTTGAGGGCTTTTCCAACCCTAATGATTCTATAATTCTATTCTTTTTAAAGGAACATAAATTCTTTAAGACACACAGACTACACCACTTAAAAATGTCTGTGTTTTTACCATTTATGTTGATTAAAACTGTAATGATGGGATGAATAAATACATATGACAGTTTGAAGAAAAATATGAAAAATTATTCCAAAAGGGAAGTGAACGTTTTCAACAGTTCTCAACAGTTTTGGAGGTAGGGGAGTTATTTTATATCTTTTCCTCCAGCTCAATTAACCATCTATTGTCTGAACTGCAGCTATTAGGAGTTTCAAAAGCCATAATAAAGAAGCTCAGAAAGAACCTGGTAGAAGATTGACTGTGAACTTTTCCCAACACCTGCATATATGGAGAAATCCAGTTTGGTGTCCCCCGTGTGTTTCCAAGCCATTGAAGTGCTCCTGACCCAAGAGAAGGGGAAGCACTGAGCATCCAGCACCTGCTGTGGGATCAGTGCTGTTCACCCCCGAGGCTGAGTGGTGGGACAGGAGACTTCATAAAACCCTGGAATCACAGAAAGGTTTGGGTTAGAAGGGACCTTAAAGATCCTTGAGTTCCACCCTCCTGCTATGGGCAGGGACACTTTCCTCTATCCCAGGTTGCTCAGGGCCAATCCAGCCTCCCTCTGTGGTGCTGAAAGTTGCACCTCCCAGCAGCAGAAGTTGTAGTGTGTGTTACCTCGCAGAGGGTACTGGGTGACCTGGCTCCTGGAAAATGTTCACCAAATGTCCCCTCACCTATGAAATACAGCACTGATGGAAGCATCACAAGATTTAAAAATAAACAAAACCAAAAACCCCACAAAAAACTCCAAACCAACCAATCAACAAAATATCCAATTTTTTTTCTACTGTTTTTTAAATCATCCTAAAAATATCTTTTTTTTCCCCTAGGTATTGCTTTCCATGTTGAATGTGAATATAGTGAAGTACTTAAGCATTTTCTTAACTTGAATAACATGAGAAGTTTCACTGATAGGTCACAAAGTCAACACCTGTGAGAAGAAGTCACACATGTGCCTGGACAGAGACCTTTCTAGCAAGGGCAAATCTTATTTTGATAGAAAAAAAGAGGTAATTTTACAACAACAACAACAAAAAAAAAGTGAGCTGAAGAAATTGAGCATTGGTACAAGATGCTGTTTTATGTGACCACTCTAAGAAGTGAGACTGTGGTAAAACATTTCAAAGAAAAAAAAAAAATCAAACGAAGAAATAAAAGTCTTCAGATATCAAGGAAACTCTGTTTTGCTTTCTGAGAATGAGTGATTAAAGTATTTGACTAAATAATTGATGTGATTTTCTTTGAAGTGGCAACAGTGTGCCCTTACTGCTTGAATTCTTATCGTGCAGAAGTCTGAAGGATTTATTAGTTAAAATTTGTAAAGATAAAAGCTCTGTGTAAGTGTGATTAACACACTTTCATTTGAAGAAATACACTTTCCTTCCTCTGCTGTTGTCTATTTTGATTATTTTTTAAAAATTTCTTTAGAAAAATAAAAATAAAAATTAATATTAAAAGAGAGTTCTCTGGATGATTTTCTGTTATGTACGATCACCAAATATGTGTTTGTTTTTCCAAATGGATTGTTTTTAACATGATAATGAATTATTTTTTGTCACAATTAGATTCTGGATTTCTAAAAGCATAAAGAAGATGTGGACACTGAATATTTCTTGTTTGAAAGAGTACCAAAATAAAACAGCTCATACTAAGAAATGTGTCATACAGACTATTTCACCTCCAGTGTTTGTGATTAGGGTTCTAATGCTGTACTGCTTTTAAGCATGACAATTGCATTTCTACATTGAATTGACTTTAGTCAATGAGGAGAGAAAGAAAAAAAAAAACAAACTCAAAAACCACCAACAAAATAGCCTGATTATTTAACAACAGAAAAATGAAAATAATCAGCTCCATCTCCAGAAAATAAAAAGCCACACAGGAAAACACAGCCTTGTGCTGGAAATGCAAGCTTTTATTATTATTATTATTATTATTTTTAAATAGCAAACAAAATAACAAAACATTTCTTCCTCCATCATAAAAAACTGACTTTGATCCCCAGTACAGTCATTGAGTGGAAAATTGAACCACACTATAATTGCTTTCCCTGTGACCGATAAAGTGGTGTAACAAATTTTGTGTTTGAATGATAAAATCAGCAATTGGCCCCCAGCAATTCCTTCGACCATTCCTCCAAGGACACCAGCGTCCCATCAGGCTCCAGGGCTAGAGCAAAGGCTGAAGAACTGTAAATCTACTCCAAGTTGTTGTTGTTGTTGTTGGAGACTCGCTTTCTCTGATGCCTTTTTCTTTTTTTTTTTTTTTTTTTTTTTAATAGAATGCTGTGTGAAAAGCCTTTATGTATTTATTTGCTTGATTTTAAAATGACTGGGGTAAGTACTTCTAGATCACCTAAAAATATATATAAATAAAATCAAAGAATCAGATGGAAGCTTATTGTAGCTATATAAACTACAACTATCCCAAATAAAATATATTTTCCTCCAGAGTAAAATCTGGTTGGAAGAAGAAAATTGCTTTCCTCATAAGCACAGATAAGTCCCAGAGCTTGTAGATGCAGAAAACATATAAGAAAATTTTCCTCCCAAGGAAGTGAGGAGGGTTATATTTTAAGCTCATTTTGATGAGTTTTTAAGGTAAGAAGTAAATCTTTATCTCTTAACCACTGAAGCTGCAATTAAAGGAGTTAGAAACAAATGGAAAATTTAGACAGAAACTTTTATATTTCATTCTATTTATTTGTGAGTTTAATTAAAGAAAAGGAAGTGTGAACTGATTTTAATTTACACTTTAAGCTGATTATAGACTTAGAAACCGCACATTAGTTCCCTATTTGAAAAGTTACTCCTCTTTGTTTACTTTTCTTACTTGGAAAATACGATTTTTAGTGGAAATCTCCAAAGATGCCTTTAGCTTCTCTCTCAGAGATTCCCAGGAGATCTGCCCCAGGTGCTGCCCAACAACCTCTGCAGGTCTGGCTGTCCCGGAATGAATGAATTTCACTTTCTCTTGGCACAGTCACCCCAATTTACAATCACCCATCCCCCTGCAACTGTGTGAGTAGATGGGAATGAATAAATTCTCCTCTTTCTCCCTCCCTTGTGTTCCATGGGTTTCAAAGATATTTCTATGCCTCCTGCTATTTTATACCTTCTACTTTACCCATCCCTAAAGAAAGTGCAAGGTTGCTACCTCAGGTGAACTAAAGGTGTAGAGGTGAGTGCTCGGCTGGGGGAAACTGTCACTGCTTCTTGTTTCCTTGGTGACAACAGAGAAGCAATATCCCTTTCCTCATTTGCCTCAGTTTAGGTCATACTCTGGATTATTTAGCATTCCTACTGTTACAATAAAATAATGATCAGGAAGCCACCTTGAGATTTAATGTGAGATGTCTTCACTTTGAAATAAATTAATGCCAACAATTCATGCAAATTAATGCAAACAATGCACATGACTAATGCCATGTCCTGCTGTCTTTATGTCCCTTGCTGTCATTTCACTGATATGGTTTACAACATGACATACAAATAGTTTAATGATAGAACTGGTGGTAGGAAGGAAAGAAGATGGCAATAGGAGAAATGTGGGAATGAGCAATCGGGTTCAGGATCTGAGACTGGATTGCTGCGAAAAGGAAAGAAAAGAAAAAAAAATTAGAATAATCTATAGCCTTAAATCATAAATATGAGCTTTGAAAGGATTAAAATTTAAATTCTGAGTATATCTGTAATAGCTAGTTAAATAGTTATGGGCTGCAGGCTTAGGAACTAAACATTGTAATTGTCCTGGTGCAATGCTTCCAGTATTGCCCTGGATGATATCCCAGCAGGGTCTGTGACTTGGCACGGTCCAGAGACCACTCCCAATAGGTATTTTTGATGCATCTACTCAGTTTTGGAGACCCAGTTTAATATTATGTACACAGACCATCCTGCACCACCAGGCTCTAATGTGAGAGACCTGGCACTGTTTAATATATTAATACAGAACTAATTGTTCCCCACATTTATTGGTACAGCGATAATTGTGGTTTCACATCACGTGCACAGGCAGAGTATAAGAGGGAGCCTCCTTCCTTACCTAGAGCAAATCTTCTGGGATCTGTGAAGGTTGGCTCCTGCTCTGCTCTACTGGTTTCAGGGTGTATTTGGCTGACCATCAAGCCAGATCCACGAAACTTGAAAGGTCTTTAGAAAAAAGCATTATTTAAAATCTGATTATTTCACTGACCTAGGGTTAGATATCCACCCTTCCAACAGCTGAAGTGACAGGATGAAAGGGTAAGGAGAGACTGCAATGAGTCTCTATCAACGGGATCTGGGAGTGGAAATGTCTTGGAGCGGCTCTGGCGGGGTGGGGTTTGCCCTGTGAGCTGTGAGCGCAGCATGTGGAGCCAAGGCCCTGCTCCCTGCCGTGCCCTCCCTCCTGCCACGCCTGGCTGCTGGGCTGTGGAGGGGCCGTATGCTGCTCTGGGGGGTCCTGCTGCCCTCCTTGGTGCTCCGTGATGGCTGGCAGAGTTACCAGGTGCATATGCATCCAATCCACATGCCTCGTCCCATGTCTTTCTCCCCATACACAAGAAAAAATGCTTACCTGTCATGCACATGCAGGCCACCTCTTAAACCTCGTGTCATCAACAAGGAAGGCTCATAAAATGAGAATTTTATCACCTGGTAGAATCCTCTGAATAATTTAGTTTTCCGTGTTGGCATTCCCTTTTCCCACTACATTATTACAACCTTCCTCTAACTCTAGGAGAAGATCAAAAAGTGGGAAGCATCTCCTGTGGGCCACTGGGCACTGCAGAAAACTGAGGAATTATGGAACAGGAGGAAGTTTGTGGCACCACAGCCATAAACGGTTCACACAGCTGAGATTTTGAAGCAGAAAGTGTGCATCCTGCTCAGCACACGTGGATCAGCAATTCCACCTTTTCCTGCTTATAAGGGAAACATAGTGAAGAAATGGCCAATAAAAATCTCTAGTATAAATAATGGCATCCGTTTTTTTCTTTATCTAATGGTTTTGTGAAATCAGTAATAAAACCAGCTACCACTGTGGACTGGCATGCTGGAAAGCAACGTCAGCACTCTAAAGGTGTTCATGTGTGTTGCCCTGTAGAAGGTCTTGCTCCTCTGAACAGATTTGAGACATAAAGTTATGTGGGATCAGCCCAGCTGGGCGTCCCTGTGGGTAAGCACAGCCCATGGAGAACCACATCCCACATGAAAGGCTCTTTTGTGAACTTTGGACATCTGCAGTTAAGTTGAACATCACAGGTTGATCCAAGGAGGCTCCTGCTGCTGCTTTGTGAGGTAGGAAAGAGAGACCATCTTTAAAGGTGACAGTGACATTGACCCAGTTTCTTTTGGGCGAGATGTCTGCAGTCTGTGGCAGCCACTTCCACGGCCTGTTTCAATTCCTGGGCAGTTCTGTTTGAACTACTGCAAGCACAATTAGGTGGAATCAGAAAACACTGCAGGTGTTAACTTTGCAGAGCAGGCTTGTACAAAAAACACATTGGAGGATTTTATGTATTGATTAAGTGGAATAATATTAATATATCTTTTGCCTCCAGTCAGTTTCCTTCTCTTCAGAACATCCCCAGTTGGGAACCAAGATATTTTCCCTTATTCTAGCTGAATACTAATGCCATAAACTTTGGTGTGACTGTTTGACCTGTGCCTCTTCTTTCTCCCGTTTTTTATTTTATACTATTTATTTTGTTTTATCTGGTTCTCCAGAGATAAAAATTTCACTGTTTTTTTTCCATCTTCCCTCTCACGTGTCCTCCCATCCCACCACTGATGCAGCGACTGATGGTAGGCAGCTCTGTCTCCCTTGACCTCGTCAACATCAGAAAGCATTTTCAAATCTCAGTCATCTCTGACAGCCTTTGAGCAGAGAAATGAGACAGTCTCCCTGACACAAAGGTTTCTGGCCTGGGGTAGAAAAACTCCTTTTGAAACAACAACAACAACAAAAAAATTCCCTCCGAACGCTCCACACCACACAGCTTTTCATTCATCTTGCTCTGCAGCCCCCCTACACCGTATTAGTTTTCAGGGATTACAGTTTTATGTTTATCGTTGGCCAACCACCACACCTAAGGTACTTTGCTGCTCTATTCTGCAGCTTTGCAGGAAAGAAAGGCCCCAATTTTTAGACAGACAATTGCAATGCCTCGGTCTGTGTTGGTAATTGGCCCTAGTGTTGGTTTCAAAGGTTACTTCTGCACACAAAGACTGATATAAACATATCCTGAAGAACCATGGGAGGTTTTTCTGGAGTAGAACATGCAGATTTCTTTTAGATGGAGGAAACGAGGCACTGGAAGGACTGTAAAATGGTCAAACCTCCTCTTTCCAGCCTGCAGTTTCTGTTTTGTGAGATCACATGGAATACAAGCCTCTTGTAAACATTTTAACTCTCCAGCACCTTAGGACAACACCTACAGTCAAGTTAATGTCCTACTTTTCCACTTCCCACTCACTCTAATGGAAAGCTGCTTGCCTGAATACAAAATTCATCACTTAGCATTCCAAAATAAATCCCTATGAATTTCTTTGTTACTGATGCCTGGCTTCACAGAGATGAAAATTATGGGCACACCAGTAGGGAGGGGAAGGCAAGTGAATGTATAAAGTCCCTCAACGCTGGCTGAGACAGCTCAGTTTTTGATTCCCACAGCCCCCAGCCTCCTGCAGTAATGTGGAACTATTGTTCCATGCTTTTTATCAAAACAGACACGTTTGCTGGGGTTTTGCATCTTGCCACATTGAAGGGACAGATGTTTTTGCTCGTAATGTGAAAGAATTTCCTTCTATTCTTCTCGACAGTGCTCCGTGAAGATTTGTGCTGCTTCTCAGACCTTCTGCTGAGATGCCTCTACTCACAAATCCACCTTGGCTTTGCACTTGAAGAGTTTAGGCAGTCATCAGCTCCCCAAAGCAGCCCAAACTGAAGGGAGGATCTGAATATCTCCCAGTAAGAGAACAGCCCCTTGATGTTCTTTCCGTTGCACCAATTGTTTATGACAAGAGCACCAAGGGAAAATACCGTGATCCTGATTCCTTATGTTTTCATCGTGTTCGGCTCAGATCTGTTCTGATAAGACCAACAGCAGCATTTGACTCCATTCTTAATCCAGTCAGACTGCTGGGGAGCAAACCCAGGGGGCTGAAGCTCAGGGGAAGCACTTGTGGCATGGTGTGGCACGTGGCAGAGCTGAGCTGCTCTGCCACACGTGAGGGGTGCAAGGGCTGGCTCTAATCCCCAGCTGTGACTTGCAATTTCTTTCTCATTAAGGGCTGCAGGCCCATCAAATTTGGGTGAATAGCTACAGATAAATGTCCAGAAAGACTCACCCTCCTCAAGAATGTGCACGTCTTTATTGGAAAAGAAGGAATCCTTGCTGAGGGAAGAATTGGAATGTCTTACTCAAAAAGAACTGGGACATTTTTGCCACAGATGGGACCAGTCAGGCTTCCCTTGTCAATGTTTCTGTTTTTCTGCATGGAATAATAAATAATAATTACTACAAAGTCCCCATGGTGTTTTTTTTTTAATTTTTCCTCCTTCTCCTTCCTCCCATTTATCATAAAGGAAGACTATCAATATTTATGGATCTTGTATTGTTAATGGTGAGTTTGGATTTTGATCCATAGAGCTGGATCAACCTTTATTGCAGGCACTGTTTTCATGGAACCCTAGATGCCAAAATTTCTAGATAAATGTTTGTAAAATAGAAATAAAGCACACACTAGTTTAGCCGCACTAACACTATTTTCATATTTTCAAAACTTTATCTGATAAAGAAATGAAAGCTCAGTTTAATGTCAAACACCAGGAGACTCTTTTTCTTGTCTGAAGTAGAAAAAATAATAAAAAGGAGGGAGGAAGAAAAAAAATCTGAGAGTTTGAAAGGGACACTTTTTGTTTCACCTGGCTTTTGTTAATCAGCAAAAGTATATTTTTTTTATATAAAATGTGATTTATTTTATCAACCAATGCCTCAAGAGAAAGACAAGGTCTAACAACTCCAAAGATTTAGTTTTAGAACCAACCTTTGGGCATAAAAACTCGTTTTTATATTTTCATTGACAACTTTCCTCTACTGTCTAGGATTCTGATAACAAAGAGAATTCCAGTGGCCAAACAACCAGATGTTACTTGTCAGGTATTTACAACTTCACATTTTCATCATTCCTTGATGAGAAGAATATTTGCTTACTTATTTTTCAGTTTTTCTCCTTGCACTACTTCAAAGAAAGCCAGTGAGTGCTTCAAGACAAATTTCAGCAGGTATTCAATGTCTTTATTTCCATGGCTTTCCCAAGGATCATTCTTTAGGAGAACTTCTATGTTTTCCTGTAGCTTCAAAGAAGAATGGTAGGCACACTGGTTCTTCAGCTTGAATAAGTAAATAACTTCATTGAACTAAGCTTAATTATATTCTTAGGGAGTCTTTTAAAATGGTATCCAATCCATGGTAGAGGGTTGGAACAGGATAATTTTTAAGGTCTTTTCCCACCCAAATAATTCCATAATGTTATGATGGCCTATCAAAAAATGTCCTTGTGATAGGTGAATCAAATATTTTTGGTTGAATATGTCTGAGGAAGGAGTCCCCTCCCTCTCCCCACTTTCCTCCTGTTTAGGTTGCTCTCAATCGACTGATGCAATTATGATGATTTTGGGCTGGATTAGTAGCTGTTGTTGTTATTTCGAGAGTTAGCTCCCTCCCTCAGTAGCAGTCAGCCATATGCAAGGTAATCTACCTAAGCCACTGATGACAGAAAATAGCATTAAGCCAGAGCTGATTTCCTCTTCCCTTCATGTTTCTACTTACTGAAGAATTTTTACTCTGGGGGAAAAGAAAAAAAGGCAAACACATGGTCCTCTTCTAGCAGTCCAGGCAAAGAAGCCAATGCAGAACAGCAACTAGGGGATGATTTATTGATCAAACTTCATTCTCTGAGCAGTATTTAGCATCCATGCACTAATAAAAAGAAACAGACAGCTCTGCTGGCTCCTCAAATCCTGGCACTTGCTGTTAATTCCTCTGAATACATTACCTGAATCAAACACATAAGGCTGCTCTTGGCTTTGTCCCATTTTGAGCCCCAAGGTATGATTTCCATGGACCAGCACTGAAAAATACCTAAATATTTCTCCCTGCTGCCATCTCTCCAGCCACTCTCAGCAGTTGAATCGCAGTGTCTTGACTGTATTAGGCTCCAGGGGGTAAGCTTGTTTAGTAATAGCCCTGACCTTTTCCTGGTGTTGTCATTCCAAATGACATTTATGGCATAAACAAGCAGTGACACAAAACTGACAGGCCAAGTTGCCATCTGAGAGAAGAATCAGAAAATAGATAGAAAAAGCCTTGTAGAAGCGCTACCTAGATTAAAACGAAAAAACCCCAAACCAAAACAAAATCTCCCTGCAACTTCCAAGCATTCCTCCTTTAAGTTGCAAAAATTATTTTACTGTTTAATAAAGCTTTTACAGACTTTAACTTCCAAAAAGTGATATTATTTTGATTCTGAAATCAGGCTTTCATAATTTTATGTATGAAAAATGAAGCTGGATAGAATTTTTCAGGATTAATGTTAGTATCATTTTAAAAAATTAAAATTGGCCCACAAACATGAATGGAAAGTTAATTCTCCACATTTTATCTGTCTATGAGTGCCTCATTGATGCTTATCTGTCTTTGGCTAGTAAAAAGAGATAAGCCAAAGTATGGTCTGAGTCATCCCACCATTGCATGAGAAAAATCTCTTTGGAGTGCTTCCATCTCTATATCAACTATGCAAGAAGTTAAGATGACTAGTTCAGACAACGTATCTGAATTATAGGTATTTAAAGTTAGAAGCGATTAATCTTATCCCATATCACCACTCTGACTGCATTCACAACTTGCAAAGGATCATAAGATTATTTATTAAACAATAGTCATGATTCCTAAGAGCCTCTGCTAACATCTCGGTTGGGGGTTGGCTTGGGGTGATGGTGTAATAGAGTTTAGAGATTTACTCTGGATCCAGGCAAGCAGAAATTCCATGAATTGTTTCTCTAGGACTTCCCTTCCCAATGAGAATGTCTGTCACAAATTAGTGCTAATGACACTGTCTTGTGTTGCAGGACTTTTTGGAGCTCACTCTGAGAAAATATGACCTTTTCCAGGAATTTTGAAAAATGATGATATTGATACACCCTACAAAATGAGAGGGGTGAGAATCCATGTCTGCTGGGTTTTATTGTTCTGCTCAGATGACAGTGCTTAATGTCTGTCAGCACTGAGCTCAGCCAGGCGTGTGGATGGGAGTGCTGGAGGAGGAGGGTGGCAAAGTCTGAAGGCTTCTGGATAAACTGGAACTTCTGGATAAACTATTTATAGGCACAACGCAAAACACGCTCAGTGCGCACCACGCCAGGTAGATCTGCCAAAGACTGTGCCTGTGGATTTATCTTTCTGATTAAAAGGGAACCTGCTTCCTTTAAAAGCTGCCCCCTGACCAGCACCCTTTGCACTGGCTGTCCCTCCAGGTTGGTGGCACATGGCAATTTTCCATGTTTGCAGGGTTATCATCCATGCCCATCCACATCCCATCACAAGCCTTCCCACTCATTCCTCCAAACAGCCGCTGCTTTGCAAAGGAATGCTGGCTTACCTTCCCAAGCATGAGGTGCCTTCTGAAGAACCACACTTGTTTATCTCCTTGTCCGTGTAATATGATGGTCTAGTATTTAAAAAACTGAACCTAATTGAAGCTTTTTTTTTTTTTTGAGAGGTGGGGGCTAGGGAGTGAAGTAATAAGTCATTAATTGAAAACCACCAGAGGGACAGCAAAACAAATACCATCTGCCTTGGAGGGCAATATCATTAAGCTCTGGGCACTATGCTACAGACTCCAGAGCTATTTTTACCCTTGGGCTATAGTTACCCCTAATGATGGATGAGACCAGTCAACAGGCCAGAATATGTCCTAAGCTTTCAAAGCCAATTCCAGTTAGAAGCAACACATGCTTCTGAGAGGACAAAATTGCTGTAGGTCTCTGATACAGACATATTTATCCATAAATATACA
>WEKY01048879.1:25090-36165 GCA_013390045.1 Picathartes gymnocephalus
TTTTTTGGGAAGAGGGTGGGGGAATTTTGGCCTTACCTTGGCTGAGGGCTCCTGGATGTCCCCAGTGGTGGCACTGAGTGGCTTCACTGCCACCACGGCAGGGGGGGGACCCTCGGGACCCTTCCTCTTCAGGGGCTGCTTGGGAGAGGCCGTGGCTTTGCCATCCAGAGGCTTCAGGCACAGCCTGGATTTGGCTGGAACGGAGGGAATGGAGGAATAACCCAGTTTTGGGGCAAAAACAACCAGGTTTTGTTCGTAATGCTGGAATTCTGGGAGAGTTTGGGGTGGGAGGGAGATGAAGGAGCAGCCACGGACACCCTCTGTGTTCCAGGGATTCTTCCCAGGGTGATCCAGCCTGGCACTGCCAGGGATGGGGCAGCTGTGGATTCTCTGGGAATTCTATCCCAGCCCCTCCTCACCCTCTCACGGAGGAATTCCATCCCCAAATGCCACATCTCCCTGCCCTCTGTGTCCTGTCCCTCCATCCCTTGTCCCCAGTCCCTCTCCTGCCAAGGAGCTCCGAGGTTTCCCTGGATCCTTCTCCTCTCCAGCTGAACATTCCCAACATTCCCACCTCGACAAGGAACGAGCTCCAAGCCCTTCATGAAATTCCTGCTCTGAACTTGCCCCAAACATTCCCAACCCTCCTCACCCTGTGCGTGCAGCATTCCAGGGGGGATGCCCCAGAGCTTCCCACATTCCCTGGGAATGACCCAGGGATATTCCTGGGAATGACCCATTGAATTATTCCTAGGGATGACCCATGGATGTTCCTGGGAATGACCCATTGAATTATTCCTGGGAATGCCCCAGGGATATTCCTGGGAATGATCCATGGATGTTCCTGGGAATGACCCACTGAATTATTCCTGGGAATGACCCATGGATGTTCCTGGGAATGACCCATTGAATTATTCCTGGGAATGACCCACTGAATTATTCCTGGGAATGAGCCAGGGATATTCCTGGGAATGCCCCACTGAATTATTCCTGGGAATGACCCAGGGATATTCCTGGGAATGACCCACTGAATTATTCCTGGGAATGACCCAGGGATATTCCTGGGAATGACCCACTGAATTATTCCTGGGAATGACCCAGGGATATTCCTGGGAATGACCCACTGAATTATTCCTGGGAATGACCCAGGGATATTCCTGGGAATGCCCCACTGAATTATTCCTGGGAATGACCCAGGGATATTCCTGGGAATGACCCACTGAATTATTCCTGGGAATGACCCAGGGATATTCCTGGGAATGACCCACTGAATTATTCCTGGGAATGACCCAGGGATATTCCTGGGAATGCCCCACTGAATTATTCCTGGGAATGACCCAGGGATATTCCTGGGAATGACCCACTGAATTATTCCTGGGAATGACCCAGGGATATTCCTGGGAATGCCCCACTGAATTATTCCTGGGAATGACCCAGGGATATTCCTGGGAATGACCCACTGAATTATTCCTGGGAATGACCCAGGGATATTCCTGGGAATGCCCCACTGAATTATTCCTGGGAATGCCCCAGGGATATTCCCAGGCTGGGAATGACCACAGCTGCCCCACACTGAATTTTCCCACCAATCCCCATCCTTGCTTCCAGAACATTCCCAAAAAAAAAAAACCACCCCAGCACCTACTTTTAGCTTTCCTCTCGGGCAGCTGAGCTCCCTTTTTCCCTGGATCCTTCTCCGGGCTCCCCACTCGCTCCTCCTGGAATCTGCCCAGTTTCCTCCTGCCCGGCTGAGGAGTTGCTCCCACAGCAGCCTCGGGGCTCCCACATCCTGGAATTTTATCCTTGTTTTTATCCTGTTTTTCAGCTGGAATTGCCCCAGACCCTTGCTGCAGTTTCTCCTCCCGGCGTTGTTTCAGCTGACGTTTCTCCCACATGATTTCCTCCAGGCTCTTCACCTGCACTCCGGAATTCCCGGAATTCTGACGAGGAAAGACAAAAAGAAAAAAAACAGCCCAAAAGGGATTTTAGGATAAAAAAAAATTTGTGGATTCGTTAAGGAATTTGGGGTGGTAATGACTCCAAAATTCCTACGGGTGGCAGCGTGAAAATCCAGTATTTTTAGGAATAAAAAGGATCCTGAAATCAGATCCCTCCCATGGAAATGCACTTTTAAAACTGGAATTTCCAAAAAAATAAAGTTTTCATGAAGTTGAAGGCTTCAGCCTGTCCAATTTTTTTAAGGAATATAAAGCCATCCAAAGTCTCCCACAGATCCTGATTTCCTCTGAAATTCCAATTTTTAGAGTTAAAATGTTTAAAAATGAAGAAAAAAAAAAAATTTCAAGGAAAAGTCACTGAAAACAAAAATGTTTTTTTCCACCTCTGCTTCTTATTCATTGTCAGGTATAACCAAATTAATTAATTATAAAGACTTAATTGATTAATTCTAAGGGAGGATTTGTTTCCTGGGAATTTTACTGATAAAACCAACAGCACTTAGGATTTCACTGCAACTCCCAAATGAGGAAAGGTGGGAAAAACTAGGAGCAGGAAACAAAAAGTGACAAAATCGCTGGGAAAATGTAGAATTTCATGCCCAAACTGAGCAGAAATTGGAAGGATTTATAATAAAAAAGTTCATCCTCACCTCAGCAGGCGCAGAGCCACCTTTGGGGGAAGGTTTGTTCAGCTCCACAATCATTTTTTCTTCTCTTCCAGGTGCTTTAAACCAAGAAAAACATAAAAAAATAGGTTTATTTTTTTTTATTATATAAAAAATTGGTTTATATAATATTTATTTATCAGGGTTTATTTCCCTGTTTTTAATAACAGGAAGTAATTCCTGCAGGATTTTGTCTCTCCCTCAATCCCACTGTGTCTTAAATAATCCAAAATATGAGATTTTTAATGCCCTCATGCTGATAAATCCTTCCCAAAAATATTCCAAGGGGGAATGGAATGGATTCCAGCACAGGGAAGATCCCACCCTGCAAAGCCAGGGCAGTAAAAAGAGGGAAATTACACAAAGATCCTCAAAGCATGGATTTTCCCAGTGGGAAATATGGGAAATATGGGAAATTATGGAATTTGTGGAAAAATCACAAAATCCTTTCAACTCTGGAGCCTGAAACTTTTCAAGGAATGAATTTTCCCCAAGGAAATTCTCATGGAATTCATGGAGACTCCCGTGATCCTTTTAACACTGGAAGGACTGAATTTTCCAGTGGGAAACACAGGAAACTCATGGAATTCATGGAGAATCCTGTGATCCTTTCAACTCTGCAGCCTGAAACTTTTCAAGGACTGAATTTTCCAGCAGGAAACACAGGGAACTCATGGAATTCACAGAGAATCCTGTGATCCTTTCAACTCTGGAGCCTGAAAATTTTCAAGGACTGAATTTTCCACTGGGAAACGCAGGGAACTCACGGAATTCATGGAAAATCCCATGATCCTTTTAACACTGGAAGGAACAAATTTTTCCTCAAGAAAACTACCACGGAACTCACGGAAAACCACAAGATCCTTTGAACTCCAGAGCCCGAAACCTCTCAAACACACCCAGCAGGACAAATCCGAGCGAATCCCGAGCAAACAGGATTCATTCCCAAGGGGAAGCAGAATTCCCAAGGGGAAGCAGAATTCCTGAGGGCAATCAGCTCCCTCCTCACCTACGAGCTTCGTGACCCTGAGCAGTTTCCTGCCCCTCAGGGCTGCCTGGGGCTGGCCAGGAGGAGCAGGGACGTTCTCCCCGCTCTGCTGCATCCTCAGCGCTTTCTCCCTCTTGATCTCCTCCAAGGTTTTGATCCGAACTTCTCCGGGCCCTTTGGCTCTTCCAGCCTCTGCCAGCTGCACCCTGCCAGGCATGGCCGGAGCAGGAATGTTCTGTTTCCTGGGATCAGCCTCGGTTTTCGCCCTGCTGGGGAATTCCTCGGGTTTTTCCTTCTCTTCTCCCGATCTTTTGTGGTTTTTCTCTGCCAGGGCTCCCGCCAGGGATTTGATGCGGGTGCCCGGGGAGGCTCTGGATGCAGGGTTGGGATCTTCTGTTTTCCTGGTTTCTCCTGGGATTTTGGCTGGGGGTTCCCCTCGCCTCTGGTTGGCTCTTTCCAGCCGGATTTCCTCCAGGGTTTTCACCCGGATCTCCTCAATGGGTTTGGCGGCTTTGTCTGTGCTCAGAGAAAGCAAACGCGGCAAATTAAAGAGAGCTCGAGGATGGGGAGAGCGTCCCGAAATTTCTCCCAGCACTGAGGGAATTTGGGATTGAGGGCTCTCAGTGTGCCTTGGGACAGGAAGGACCTCAAGGATCATCCAGGGATGCCTTCCCCTATCCCAGGCTGCTCCAGCCTGGCCTGGGACACTCCCAGGGATGGGGCAGCCACAGGTTCTCTGGGAATCTACAAGCTGGGAATGAGTCAGGAATCCTGAAACTGGGATTTTTTATGGAATCGTGGAATGGTTTGGGGTGGGAAGATCTTAAGGATCGTCCCATTCCCACCCCTGCTGTGGGCAGGGACATATTCCCCAGTCCCAGGTTATTCCAAACCCCATCCAACCTTGGACACTCCCAGGGATAGGGCAGCCACAGCTTCTCTGGAAATTCCATCCCAGCCCCTCCCCACCCTCCCAGGGAACAATTCCTTCCCAAAATCCCATCTAAACCTATTCCCCACCAGTCTGCAGCCATTCCCCTCGTCCTGAGCTTCCATCCCCTGGGAATATTCCCCCTCCACCTTTCCTGCAGGCTCCCCTCAGGCCACAGTGAGACCACCCCAAAATTCCTCCTCTCCAGGCTGAACAATCCCAATTCCCTTCACAATAAACTTCTCTCTCTCTCTCCTTTAAACCACGTGGATTTGGAAAACCAGAGCCAGTTATCCTTTAAAATGAACAATTTAAGGCTGCATGGAAGTTCTTGGGAAGGGAAAAAAAAAAAAAGGAATATTCCAAATCCAATTTTTACCTGTGTCTGTGCTGCTCTGCTCAGAGGGCAGTCCCAGCCTCTCCTTCAGGGACTTCAGGACTTGAACTGAAAAACAAAAAGAGAAGTCAAAAAGTGGCAAAAATCCCAATTCTGGATGGGAAATGAGACAGGAGAGCACCTCAGTGGCATTCAGAGTGACCTCGAGGCCTCAAACCATGTGCAAAAAGAACCAGGAAAAGGAAGGAGGAACAGAAAATCCCAAAAGAAAACCTGGACAGAAAATCCCAAGCAGAAAACCTGGACACAAATCCCAGGTGTGAAATCCAGGTGGTTTTGGTACCTGTGCCTCTTTTTGGGGCCTTGTCAGCGTTTTCCTGCAGCTCTGCCTTCCTCCCCAGCCTGTCAGCAACGTTCCTCCTCAGGGGAAGGAAAGTTTTCCCAGCTTCGGAGAGAAAAAAAAAGAGAAATATTTTCAGAATATTCCTCTGCAGGAGGGTTTGGAACAATCCCCCACGAGGTTGGATCCTCCCAGGTGGGTTTTTTTTAACATTTTTGGTGTTTACTTGCTACCAGAATTTGCTGGTTTTGATGTGAAAAACGTCACAAAAAGCTCTCACCCATGAGGGTTTTCCTTTTTCCCAATCTGTCAGGAAGGTTCAGCTGAATCACAGGGTCCTCCCCTAAAATAAATAAGAATTTTCTCAGTGCTCAAAAAGAATCCAGCCCTTATCCCAAAAAATGCCATTTTCCTGTAGGAACTCAAGAAGGACTGGAAGGAGAAGTGATTTTCATGATCAAACAAACCCAGCACCTCCAAATTCCCAACTTTTCCAACACCAGCACAGCATTTCAAAATGAAAATCGGGAAAGGCAGCACCATGTGTGGGAATGATCCTGATGAATTTGACGTAGGGACTGTGGAATGGGAATTTTGGGATTTGGGATTACCTTCCTTGGAGGAGAGGGTCACAGTTCTCAGCACGGTCCGGACGTTTTCCTTCTCTGGCATGGGAATGCTCCGGGCTTGGAGTGGATCCACGGGCACTCCTGAAGGACCTTCTGCATGGAAAACCATGGAAAAATCAGGATATTTAGCATTTTCCCTTGGAATTCCAGGCAGGAACACCAGCTGCCACATGCCAGAGTAGCCCTCCCCAAAAAAAAAACCCCCATGGAATTCTGTACTTGCAGGATCTCCCAATTTGCAAAAAAAAAAAAAAAAAAAATTTCCTCCTCTTGCAAATTATCCAAGGAAAATCAGGATTAAACCCATGGATGAACACACAGCAGGAGGGCAAGGAAAGAGGGGCTTTAAGGGTATTAACTCACCACCTTGTTTTTTGGCTTTTTCCTTGAGTTTCTTCAATTTGATCTCTTCCAGGGTTTTTATCCCGAAATTTAAGTTGTCATCTGGAAGCACAGAACAAAAATTCAGGAAACTGAGGTAGATCCTTCCCAGAATATTGGGAACAAATGCTGTCAACACTCCCCAGGAGTTAAAAAGCCCCAGAACAAGTGGGATTTTGGAAAAACTGGCAGACTTTTTCACCCTCCAGGAGGAAAATCCACACTTTTAATGGAGAGGGACTAAAGATTCCTGTATCCCTTGGATCTGGATTTCCACAATGCCTGAAGGGACATTTTAACTTCATTTAAATTCTTTTTAAGTCCATTTAAACTCTCTTTAATTCCATTTAAACTCCTATTTTTGTCCCACAAACCCAAGCCAGGAGGATTTTCCCTGTTTGGGGGACATGATTAGAGGGGAATGAACTCCTGGATTCCACACAGCATCCCTGTGTCCTACTGGATTTTATGAAGATTTTGTTTTTAATTGCCAAATTCTCTTCCTGCAGCTCCTGGAATACCTTGCTTTGCAGTGGAATTGGATTTTCTGGTGGAAATCACCCTCAGCCCATTGTGGGTTTCTGTGGGTGGTGGCTGGACTGGGGTTTTGGTTTCTTCTCCTTCTTCAGAAAGTTGATCTAGAAGGGAAAATTAAACCCAAAAGTCAATTATTTATGAGTAAGGAAATTATTTATGACCAAGATTTCTCATTTTCAGGTGGTTCGCCCAATATTTCAACCCGGAAAAATCATCCGAATTTCCCTGTAGCTTAAACCACCCCCAGAAGTCACAAATATTATGATTTTTGTATCGACTCGAAGCAGAAATACTCCCAAATCAATTCCAGATTTCTCACCATCATCATCTTCATCATCATCTGCAGCGTTGATGACCACTGGGGGATGGGTGGGGCTGGGGACATTCTCGGAGTTTTCCACTTTCATCACCCCCCGGAGCTGTGGGGAGGGGTTGGACTGCACCGAGAGTTTGTTCTGCTGCAGCTGCGCCAGCTTCCCCTCGTCCTCTGCAGCCTCGGGGGGGCTTGGAAGAGTGGCTGGAAAGGAAAAATGTTCCAAATTTTGACCCCAAATCTCGTGGATTTGATAACTGAACACTCTTGGATTCAATTTCTTATTCCCCACCCATAAAGGGATCAAAGGAAGGGGGAAAATGAACTTGAAAAGCAAAAATCATCAAGCACACAGCAGGAAAAAAAGTCCAAAAATCAGATTTTTTGCTCCATTCCCCTGAATACAAACCTCCCTTTCAGGAAGTGTGGCTGGAAAAAAAGTCCAATGTGACTCAGAAATCCCAAATTTTGACCCCAAATCTTGTGGATTTGGTAACAGAACACTCCTGGATTCAGTTCTTTATTCCCCACTCTTAAAGGGATTAAAGGAAGGGGGAAAAGGAATCTGAAAAGCAAAAATCACCCAGCACAGAGCAGGAAAAAAATTCAAAAAACCAGAATTTCACTGCAAACCTCCCCTTTAGCCATAAACCAACAATTCCTTGAGCCTCCACGTAATTTTAAGGAATATTCACCACGAATTCTTGGCTATTTCAAGGGAAAAAAAGGAGGTGGAAAACTCAGTTTTGCTCAGGGGAAGGAAGAGCCCATCCACGTAATTTTAAGGAAAATTCACAATGAATTCTTAGATATTTTGAGGAAAAAGGAGGTGGAAAACTCATTTTTGCTTGGGGGAAGGAAGAGCCCATTCATGTAATTTTAAGGAATATTCACCATTAATCCTTGGATATTTTAAGGAAAAAAATGAGGTAGAAAACTCACTTTTGCTTGGGGGAAGGAAGAGCCCGTCCACGTAACGTCCCTTGGTGTGGTGGAAAGCACAGTTGTGCTTCTGGCAGCCTCCAGGTTGGTTCTCCCAGTAACAGGCGATCTCACTCCGCTTTTTCTGATGGAAAAACCCCAAATCCAAGCTCAGGGAATTCTCCCTTGGATCTGCAAACTCGCTCAGTTTGTCAACAGTCCACAGGGAAGGGGTGAAATTCATTTCAAAGGGCAGCTAAAAATATTTCAGGGCTTAGAAACAAGGTTTTGGTGGTTGGAAACTGGAATTGATCTGGATTTTTTTCCTATCTTTCAGTTGGAGGAGACAGGACACTATCACAAAGGTAAATTAATACAAAATCCAAAATAATGGGATTACTCAAAGGGAAAAATTTCAATTTTCAAATTTCAACTGCTGGCAAAATCAACCTGAATTTACCTTTCACAGCTTTAGCTCCTTCCCACCTTTTTTCTTCTCCCCACCCTGCACAATTCCAAGAGCTCAGGATAAAGTTTTAGGGAGAAATTCAGGGCAGAAGAGCCCTGACAGGATCATTTTCCAGCTCTCAGAAATTTGCTTCCCACCACATTTAAGCACTGGGATCCACATGGTTCCTTTGGGAAAAAATTTTGGGAATAACAGCACTTCACACAAAGATTCCCTGCTTAAAAATTGACTTTTTTTCCTTCCCCACCCCTCTCCTGGTAACCAAAATCCCTGTAAATCTCTGCTGGAAAAGGACATTTATCCCTCCACATTCTGGGAAGCTCTGCCAGGGATTTTGGGATGAGGAGAGGGTTTTTTAGGGAGCACTCACATCGATTTCCATGTGCCTGAACCTGCAGACATTCCTGAAGCACCTCCCCTCCTGCCACAGGGTGCAGACGGTCTCGCTGCCCAGGGCGGCCTCGCAGTGGCGGAAGGCACAGGAATCTCCCTGAAATTCACAAGTAATCAGCAAAAAAAACGAAAAAAATCCCCACTAACCTAAAAAAAAGTAAGTTGGAAAGGGCAATTACACAGCTTAAAAAAATGGGGTGGAAAGGGAAATCACACATCTTTAAAAAAAAGGGGTGGAAAAGGAAATCACAAATCTTTTTAAAAAAGGGGTGGAAAGGGAAATCACACATCCTAAAAAAATGGGACGGGAAAGCCACACAGCCTAAAAAAAAAACCCCAGTTTTCAGAACTAGGAGCTGAATAATTAATTAATTAATTAAGAGGAATTTGTTTCTTCACTCTTCCCACTCTTTGCTTGGAAATTAAAAAGGGAACGAAGGAATTCCAAAGGGAACCGGATCCGAAGGAAAATCACACAGCTTAAAGAAATCCAGTTTTCAGAACTGACAGCTGAATAAATAATTAAGGGGAATTTGTTTCTTCACGCTTCCCGCTCCTTGCTTGGAAATTGAAAAGGGAATGAAGGAATTCCAAAGGGAACTGGATCCAAATGAAAATCAATCCAAATGAAAATCACACAGCTAAAAAAAAAATCCAGTTTTCAGAACTGGCAGCTGAATAAATAATTAAGAGGAATTTGTATCTTCACTCTTCCCGCTCCTTGCTTGGAAATTGAAAAGGGAATGAAAGAATTCCAAAGGGATTTGGATGCCAGCTTACCTTGTTGCAGGTGGAATAGAAGTAGAAGTAGCAGTCGTCTCCCTGGTTGGACATGCTGCAGGAATCCTGGGAAAAGCGCCGGCTTTGCTCCCTCTCAGGGTTCTCCTCCAGCCTGGCCAAGAATTGGCTTCTCTTCAAAGGCTTCTCCTGGCTTAGCAGTGACAGCTTCTTTTTAAAAGTAACCCTAAACAAAGGGATCGATTCCAAAATGATCATTTTCAAAGAAGTTTCCTATCAATCGAATTTATCTTTGGAGGGGGGTAATGACTTGAGATCAGCTGGGCACAAAAACAAAGCTGAATTTGTTCAAAATTTCATTTTTAAAATGAAGTCGTGTGGCAAGTGCAGTTAAATTTTTAGTCAGATTTGTGCGAAACTGCAGGAATTTTGTCAGCACAAATTCTATGCCGTGACCTTAATAACAGTTCTGGCTCTTGAGGCAGAGAAAAATTAGGGTGTGATCCAATATCTTAAATTAAATTAAATGGATGTAATTTTAAGTTATCAATGATACATTACATTATTATAATGTATTATTTCACAATGTATTATTAACATAATTATTATTTCCCATTTGAAATGAAATTTTAATTTTAGAGTGTAACCTAAAAGAGACCCCATTTCTTCAAAAAGCCCACCCATTATTAACACCACCTTTTGATGCCCATCTGAAATGAAACTTTAATAATTAGCTATTTATGAGTTATCAATCATATTGATTCCATAATACACAATCATCCTGTATTAGTCCACATTAACATCACCTCTCATTTCCCATCTGAAATTCAATTATATAATTAGATACTAATAACAATCACATAATAACCACATAAAATAATCACATAATAATAACATAATAACATAATCATAACAATAATAACATAATAATAACATAATAATATCATAATAATAACATAATAATAACATAATAACCACATATTATTAATAACCACATATTATTAACAATAATAATCACATAATAACACCACACCTCAACACCAGAACATCCCAACACCACACCTTTAAGAATGGATTTTGAAGCAACATTTGAACACCATTAATTGGAAATACAAGGATTAATCCATTTGAACAGCACACCGGTAATTCCCAGGAAATCCAAGCGCCACATCCCGAATTTTTTGCCCAATCCCAGGGGATTTTGGAGCTCACCCACCTGGCCACGTTGAGCCCAGGCTTTGATCTTCCCAGCCATGCAGTTCCCCTCTCCTGTAGGCCGAAGGAGTCCCGTGAATGAATAACAAAGGGGCAGAAAGAATTTTTTCCTCCTCACAATTCCAAGGGAACCTCTCAGCCAACAATTTCCAAACTCTGAGGCGCTCTCAGAACAATCTGACAACTAATGGAGGAATCGAGTCCATTGCAAAACTGTCACACTGGAGACAGCCAGGGATATTTTAGCTCTTCCAATAAAA
>WEKY01048879.1:56228-70801 GCA_013390045.1 Picathartes gymnocephalus
CCCCCCCATGTCCCACCTGCCCAGGTGAGCTCACCTGTGTGATGCAGGCTCCGGTGAAGGCCACGATGACGGCCACCACGTTGACGGTGAGCTGGAACTGCAGGAACTTGGAGATGCTGTCGTAGACGTTGCGGCCCCACATGACGGCCTTGACGATGCTGGTGAAGTTGTCGTCCGTCAGGATGATGTCCGAGGCCTCCTTGGCCACGTCCGTGCCCGCGATGCCCTTGGGCACAAAGCCAGGGGTTACTGCTTTAAGTTTTCAGGTTTTTTTTCTGTTCTGCTTCAGTGTGCAGCTCTCAGCTCCATATTCAGTGTCACTGAGCTCTCCTCACAGGGCACTCAGACACAACAATTCTCTCCAGCCCAACATTCCAGGACAATCCTTCCCAACCTCAGCCCCAAAAGCACCAAAAATGTCAAAAAGAGGAGGCCGAGCAAGGAGGATGGAACTCCATCATTCCCAGTGATGAATTGGCCAGTTCAGCTCCAGATGCCAATGGAGCAGAACTTCTCCAAGTGTGAAACCCCGTGCCCAGGCCCCTTTTCTGTGCCCATCTCGAGGCCCATCCTGGCAGGGCTGCAGCCGGGCTCTGGCATTGCCAGGCTGTGCCCTTGGAAGGCCTTGCCATAAATCCCTGCTTTATTCCTCTCATTCTGTCCGGCCTCTGCTCCAGCTCACGCTGATCAGGCATCAGGTGAGTTGTGGTGCCTGCCTGGCCCTGCTGCTTCCCAGGAACGTTCCCAGTGGGAAAAGCCCATGGAGCTGGGGCCAGGCCATGCCCGGCAGTGCCAGCGGAGCTCCAGAGCTCCAGAGCCTTCAAGGACAGGCTCTGAGGCAGCCCAGCTTGCCCTGGGCATGTCCCAGATGGAAAAGCTGGAAAACAGCTGGGAAATGGCTGGAAAACAGCTGGGAAATGGCTAGGAAATGGCTGGGAAACGACCAGAAAACAGCTGGAAAACAGTCAGCAAACAGCTGGGAAACAGCCAGAAAACAGCTGGGAAATGGATGGAAAACAGCTGGGAAACAGGAAACAACCAAAAAACAGCCAGAAAACAGCTAGGTAACAGTCAGGAAACAGCCAGAAAAGAGCCAGAGAACAGCTGGAAAACAACTGGAAAACAGCCAGGAAACAGCCGGAAAAGAGCTCCCTCCTCATGGCAGGGAAGGAGGGAGAGCCCAGCGAGGTTTCTGCCCCACACCCCCGGGGTGAGAGCAGCCCCACAGCTTCCCAAAAACCTCCCGCAGCCTCTCCCGGCGCTGGGCCGGGCTGTGATTCCCAGCTGTGATTCCCAGCTGTGATTCCCAGCACGGGCACAGCGAGGCGCTCGCCCCGCAGGAATTTCCAGGATTCCCCAGATCCCAATCCCACCCCAAAGAGGAAATCTCTGCCTGGGGCAGGGCATGGCGTTTAGGGGAACAGCCCCCTGCCTTCCCCGCTCATCCTAAAGGCTCTGGAATTGCACTTGGATGTGTAACACATTCCTAAAAACACTTCCCAAAAATCCCTCAGACTCCCTGTGCAGCCTCCCCACCCAGCTCCTGCTCAGGTCCCTAAAATTAATCTACAGGAAACCTGTTAAAAACAACACGGTTTTTCCTTTCAGTTTTTCCTTTTTATCCATTCAGACAGGATAAAAAAGCATCAAACCAGAGTTTTCCACTATAAATAAATTCCCAAAGCCTGATCCAGCACTATGCTTGGAATTGGGGCGAAGAGCTGCAGGGAAAACCAAGGCATGGGGCTCCCAGGGTTCTCATGGATCCAGGAGAGACACCAGGACAGGGCAGGTCCATATTCTGGGGCTCTTCAGCCCAAAAAGGCTCCCTCCAGGTGGGACAGAGCCCAGCCCTAAGCCAGGTTCCCAAGAAATCCCCAATTTGCAGCTCAGAATCAAATCCAACATCCTAAGAAGGTTCCTTTCTTTGGGTTTTCAACCCATCCCAAAGGTTTGGAAAAGAGTTTCAACGGCCTGGAAGCAGTTCCAGTGGAGCAAAGGAAAACCCCCCCGGGCTGTCCCTACCATGGCAAACCCAACATCTGCTTTCTTCAGGGCTGGGCCATCGTTGGTCCCGTCCCCTGTCACGGCCACCACCTGCCTCTGCTCACCCACGGTGCTGTCGATAATTCCTGCGATGGAAAGGAGCAATTAAAACCCCAAGGGAAGGCTCCCACCGTGGATCAGGCTGGAAAAGCCCCCGGGAAGAGCAGGATGAGCCCCTGGGGAGGGGCAGTGCCCACCTTTCACCAGGGTGTGCTTGTCCGTGGGGGAGGAACGTGCCAGCACCCGCAGCTTGGGCCAGATCTTGTCCAGCTGCTCCTGTTCTACCTGCAGGAGCAGGAAAAAGGGAAGTGAATTCCCCCCAGGAATGTTCTGACCCAGCAGAGAGCAAACCTAAAAAAAGGGACAGGACAGCGGCTTCACCCCTAAACGCTGCTGAGCATCCCAGCAGCTCTGCTGGTCTGAGGAAAAGAGGGAAAGCCAGCAGGATTTGGGAAAGCCAGCAGGATATGAAAAAACCGAGCAGGATGTTGGAAACCCGGAAGGATTTGGGAAACTCAGAAGGATTTGGGAAACCCAGCACGATTTGGGAAACCCCATCAGGATTTGGAAAGCCCAGCAGGGCTGGGGAATCCCAGTAGGATTTGGAAAAGCCAGTAGGATTTGGGAAACTCAGCAGGATTCAGGAAAACCATCAGGAGTTGGGAAAGCCAACAAGATTCAGAAAACCCAGCAGGATTTGGGAAACTCAGCAGGACTTGGGAAACCCAGCAGGATTCAGAAAACCTAGCAGGATTCAGAAACCCAGCAGGATTTGGGAAACCCCATCAGGATTTGGGAAACCCCATCAGGATTTGGAAAACCCAGCAGGACTTGGGAAACCCAGCAACAATTTGGGAAACCCAGCAATGATTTGGGAAATCCAGCAGGATTTGGGAAACCCAGCAGGATTTGGAAACCCGTCAGGATTTGGAAAACCCAGCAGGATTTGGAAACCCGTCAGGATTTGGAAAACCCAGCAGGATTCAGAAAACCTAGCAGGATTTGGAAACCCAGCAGGATTCAGAAAACCCAGCAGGATTCAGGAAACCCAGCAGGATTCAGGAAACCCAGCAGGATTCAGGAAACCCAACAGGATTTGGAAAATCCCATCAGGATTCGGGAAACCCACCAGGACTCTGAAAACCCACGAGGATCTGGAAAACCCAAGAAAACCTGGTGCTTTTTCCTGCTGGAGATGCCTCCCACCCCCTCGCAGAGCAGGACCCGGAGCTGCTCTCCCACCTCTCCCTTCTCGTTGCGGATGAGCCGGTTGAATTCCTTCCCCTCCAGGCACAGGAAGTCCTCCCCGGGCAGCAGGATGCCACACTTGGTGGCGATGGCACGGGCGGTGTTGATGTTGTCCCCTGTCACCATCCTGACGGTGATGCCCGCGCGCTGGCACTTCAGGATGGCGTCGGGCACCTGGGGACAGGGACAGGGCGCTGGGGTTGGCACCGGGAATTCCGGGAGTGGGGCAGCTCCTCGTGCCTGAAGGGATTTGGGAAGGGCTCTGGAAAGGTGAGGGAGCTGCAACTGCCACCCCGAGGGTAAGGGACCTCGCTGCCACCTCGCTGCCACCTTCCTGGGTGCCAAGGCACGGCCAGGCCCTCCATAAAAACGGGAATTTCACCCCCTCCCACCCCACCCCACCCCACCCCACTAATGGGTTTATCCATTAGGGAGCAGTGAGGGAAGAGAGGATATCAGTGAGGAATGAGCAAATCCAATCAGGAGCCTCCAGAGCCATAATGCAATTCCCAGATTGCCAGATCCCTGAACATCTCATCAGGGACCAGGAGAGCTCCACGTCCAAATCCAGAAGCAGGAACAGTGGGGATTGATTATTGCATTAAGCCAACAGACAGCTCAGAGGGAAAAACCAGCTCCAGGAGCCCTGGGATTCTTCCTGGCTGTTTCCAGCCACCTTTGGCACAGCCAGGGTTGGGAATTTTGGGTGGGAACGCGCTGCCATGGGGTTGTTTTGTCCAAAAATGGGAGAGAAATTCCCGCAGCAGGAAGGTGGGGGTGCTTCAGGGATGGGCACAGAGGAGCTCCTGGAATTCCCAAGGGAATCCTGGCCCTGAGCAGCAGGAAGAGGGCCGGGAATGGCGCAGGACAGGGGGGACAAGGTGGGGTTTGGTACCTCAGGCCGCACGGGATCCTCGATCCCCACCACAGCAATGCAGGTCAGGTCGGACAGGATCTCGTTCTCGCTGTCCCAGTCGGGCTCTGCATCCGCAGGGAAATCCCGGAATGCCAGGCAGATGGTCCTGAGCCCGTGGCAGGCCATGGGCTCGATCACCTTCTTCACCATCTCGTCCCTGTCCTTCACCTTGAACAGCCGCGGCTCGCCGTTCTTGTCCAGGATCTTGGTGCACCTGAGGGGCACCAGGAGGTGAGGCAGGGGCACATTCCTGGCACCCCGTCCACAAAAAAGGGGGAATTCCCTTCCCAAAGCTCCTTCCAGATTTCCCAAATCCACCCAAAAAACCACTCCGCACATTCCTGGCATCCCTCTACAAAAAAAGAGGGCATTCCCCTCCAACAGCTGCTTCCAGCTTTCCCTAATTCACCCAAAAACCAGTTGGTTTTTTCCTGACACCCCATCCACAAAAGGGACACATCCCCCTTTCCCACAATCCCCTCCAACTTTCCCAAAACCACCCAAAACCCACTTGGCACATTCCTGGCACCCCATCCACAAAAAAGGGGGCATTCCCTTCCCAAAGCTCCTTCCAGCTTTCCCAAACCCACCCAAAAACCCACTGGGCACCTCCCCACTCCCACTCACCCACCCAAAACCCACTCAGCTCATTCTGGCACCCCCTCTACAAAAAAGGGGGCATTCCCCTCCAACAGCTCCTTCCAGCTTTCCCTAATTCACCCAAAACCCACTGGGTACCTCCTCACACCCACCCAAAACCCACTCAGCTCATTCCTCTCGCTTTTCTACAAAAAAAAAAAAAAGGGGGCACTGCCCTCCCAAAGCTCCCTCCAGATTTCCCAAACCCACCCAAAAACCACTCGGCACATTCCTATCACCCCCTCTACAAAAAAAGAGGGCATTCCCCTCCCAACAACTCCCCCAAAACCCACCCAAAAACCCACCGGGCACCTCCCCACACCCAGCCTTGCCCCGTGGGGCAGCCAGAGCCCGTCAATCCCTCGGGAAGCGGGGGCAGGAGCAGGATTTACTTGCGCAGGATGATCTCGGAGGCGCCCTTGCTGTACATGCGGAAGCCGCCGCCGTTCCTCAGCACGGTGCTCATGGATTTGCGCACGGAGTTGAAGGTGTAGACCTTGTAGAGCTTCTCCTCGGGCACCTCGTTGCGCACGGCCTGGTAGTCCTGCTTGAGGTCCAGCACGAAGCCCAGCAGGGCACACTCGGTCTTGTTGCCCACCTGCCGGGGCAGCCCCCCTTCCTTCTCCGGCGGCTGGGAAAAGGATGGAAAAGCCGTGCCAAACCCGGTGTGGGGCACGACGGACACCAACGAGGTTTGGAGCTACAGATTGATGCCTTGGGTTTTAACTTTTGGTGTTTCCCAAACCCTGCAGCGCTCGGTGTGTGACTCTGCAGGGTTTTGCAGCCTGGGAGCTGCTGCTCTCTCACGGTCACAGTGACACAACAAAGTCTCTCCAAGGACACCCAGACTGTCCTGGGCCCAAAATGTGCAACACAACACCTTGAGAAGGGGGGCTGAGCTGGGGAAATGCCATCATGAGCTAAAGTTTGAATTGGGGAATTGATGCTGAGATGCAAATGGAGCAAAGCTCTAAAGGGGTGAAGAACTCGTGACTCGGGGTCCATCCTGGGCTCCATTGTGAGAGCAGGGGGTGCCTTTGGAGGCCTTTCCAATAAATATCCACCTTTATTCCCTCACTCCTGTCCCGTCTCTGTTTCCAGGGAGCCACTTCAGGCACCAAAACAGCCCTGGAATGTCCCTTCCCAGCCACCCCTTATCAGGTGCTGTCCTTGCACAGGAATGCCCCAGTGGGATGGAGAGCAGGAATCCCAGATTTTGGGACTGCCCTGGGCCCAAAATGTGCAACCCAACACCTTGAGAAGGTGGGGTGAGCTGGGGAAATGCCATCATGAGCTAAAGTTTGAATTGGGGAATTGATGCTGAGATACAAATGGAAAAAAGCTCTAAAGGAGTGAAGAACTCGTGACTCGGGCTCCATCTTGAGAGCAGGGGGTGCCTTTGGAGGCCTTTCCAATAAATATCCACCTTCATCCCCTCCCTCCTGTGCGCTCTCTGTTTCTAGAGATCCACTTCAGGCATCAAGCTCACCAGGATTTTGGAGGTGTAGGCGGAGTTGATGGCCACGCCGTGGACGATGAGGTCCAGGGTTTTGGGCAGGATGGCCTCGGGGTCGGGGATCTGGCGGTAGTGCGTGTCCCCCACGTAGGCCTGCACCACCGTCATGCGGTTCATGGTCAGCGTGCCCGTCTTGTCCGAGCAGATGGCCGTGGCGTTGCCCATGGTCTCGCAGGCGTCCAGGTGCCTCACCAGGTTGTTGTCCTTCATCATTTTCTGCAAGCACCCAGAAGGGTCAGGGCCGGCAGCTTGGATTGCCTCCTCACCCCGCCCTCAGGGCCGCGGCCGGGCCTCACCTTCACCGAGTAGGCCAAGGAGATGGTGACGGCCAGCGGGAGCCCCTCGGGGACGGCCACCACCAGCACGGTGACGCCGATGATGAAGAACTTGACGAAGTACTGGATGTAGATGGGCGTGCACTCGGCCAGCCAGGGCCGCTTCTGCACCCCGAAGGTGTCGATGACGAAGTAGAGCACCAGGATGATGACGGTGATGGCCGACATGATCAGCCCTGGGGGGGCGAGGAGGAGGTGAGGGGACACAGGGGGATGGGGACAGCCCTTTCCCACCAGCTCTGGGGTCACTGGGGATGGGGACAAGGATGAGGTGAGGGGGGACAGGGACAGTCCTTCCCCACCAGCTCTGGGGACACTGGGGATGGGGACAAGGACAAGGTGAGGGGACACTGGGGACAGGGACAGCCCTTCCCCACCAGCTCTGGGGACACTGGGGACAGGGACAGTCATTCTCCAGCAGCTCTGGGATCAGTGGGGACAGGGTCAGGCCACCCCCAGCAGCTCTGGGGACACTGGGGACAGGGACAGTCCTTGCCCAGCAGCTCTGGGGACACAGGGAACAGGCCCAGCCCATCCCCAGCAGCTCTGGGGACACTGTCACTGTCACTGTCACTCACCTGCCTTCCCGATCTGCACCGCCAGGCGCGTGAGCTTCCCCTGCAGCACTGATTTCTCCTTTTTGGGCACCTTCACCTTCTTCTTCTCCTTCTCCTCGTTTTCCACCCCCTCCTGGCTCTTCAGGGGCTGGATCTCTAAGGCCACACCATCCTGAGTTTTAGCTACAGCCCGGGGGGCAAAACAAGACACCACGTGTGAACAGGAGAGAGAGCCAGGAAAGCCTGGAGGACACCACTGAGGAGGATGGTGGTGGGAGAGAGAGAGAGAGAGCGCGAGAGAGAGAAATCCCAGGACAAGAACCACTCCTGACCACACACGCGTCCCAGCACGTGGAGGCTCCGTGTCCCAGGGCCCTGCCACCTCTCTAGGGGTGGCTTTCTGTCAACTACCCCCTGTCCATGGATAAGGGATCCTCAGAGGTGACACTGGCACCGGCCATGCCTCTAGGCCAGATTTTTGGGGGGGCTCTTCCAGCCTCTAAGCCTGCAGAGGACTGGGAGCACTCTCTGGGATGAGCCCAGAGATGCTCCAGTGTCCCCAGTCCCTCGGTGAGTGTCCCCAGCTCCCCCCTGGTGCCAGCTGTGCAGTGCCCTGTGGGCAGCCCAGCTCGCCAGGGGAGCGACTGAGGGCGTGAGATGGAGGCGAGGGTTAGAGATCGGGATGGAGACTGAAGAGCAGGGAGCCAGGAATCCTTGAATCCCAGCCTGGAGCCATCCACCACGCCTGGGGGACCTGAGATAGCCCGGCTTCCCGATCCTAAAACTGGGCCAATCCAGCTGGAAGGCTGCCCTGGGGAAAACCCAAGCCTGGAAGTTTTGGAGAGGGATGGGAAGCTCCCCCCACCCCGAGGCTCCTCCTCAGCTGCTGGAGCTGGAGGAGCAGCGGTGGCCCCAGGGCCACCCCGGGACCTGTCCCCTCCTGGGCTCGAGGCCACCCCGGAGCAGCTCCACAGAGGAACCTCCACGGTGACAACAGACCCGACACGGACACAACAAAGCACCCGGACACACCTGAGGGCAAGGAGGGAAACTCAAACTGCTGAGAGGAGAGAGAAAGAGAGAGAGAGAGAGAGAGAGGTGGAGAGAGAGAGGTGCAGAAATGGGGCTTCCTCCACAGCCTGCAAAGAACAGTGTGAGAAACACTGGCGAGGAGACGCTCACGGAGTCGAGGCCATGGCAGGACAGGGTGCAAGCGTCCCGTGGGCCAGGCCCTGGGGGACATCTCGTCCCAGGAATGCCACGAGGGCACCTCCAGCTCTGCCCCAAACACCAGCCCAGCACAGGTGATGCCTTTTAAGTTTTAAGGTTTTTTTTTTGTTTTTTTCTGTTCTGCTTCAGAGTGCAGCTCTCAGCTCCATATTCAGTGTCACTGAGCTCTCCTCCCAGGGCACTCAGACACAACAATTCTCTCCAGCTCAACATTCCAGGACAATCCTTCCCAACCTCAGCCCCAAAAGCACCAACAGCGTCAAAAAGAGGAGGCCGAGCAAGGAGGATGGAACTCCATCATTCCCAGTGATGAATTGGCCAGTTCAGCTCCAGATGCAAACGGAGCAGAACTTCTCCAAGTGTGAAACCCCGTGCCCAGGCCCCTTTTCTGTGCCCATCTCGAGGCCCATCCTGGCAGGGCTGCAGCCGGGCTCTGGCATTGCCAGGCTGTGCCCTTGGAAGGCCTTGCCATAAATGGAAGGGGCTTCACCTGCCCAAAATGCACCTGAAGGCCCTTCAATAAATAAAACCACTTTTCATTCCCTTAATTTTGTCCGTTTTTAGGTATCCCGACAAGGTATCCCCAGCAGTGCTGGGGCTCTGGGGACACCACCATGCCGTGCCAGGGCCACCCGGCCACGGGACCGTTGCACCCTGTCCCGAAAAAACGAGGCGAGAGTCCCGCCGGAGCAGCAAAGAGCACAGACTGATGAGGAGAAGGAAGGAAGAAGGAAGGAGGAATGCTCGGTAGTTAGTGTGGTGCTGGTTCAAAGGATGGAGAGGCTGGCGTTACCTTTGTTGCGGTTTTCGGGGGCTCCGCTTTTTTTACCTGTTCAAAGAGAGAAAGGGTGGAGGGCTGAGCACACGGAGCCACATTGCCTGTCCAGGATGCTGGGATTGCTCTGAGGGGCTGCTCCTGTGGCACGGCCACGCTCAGGACACCACGATTTGGTGATGCCTTGGATTTTAACTTCCATGTTTTCCAAACCCTGCAGCGCTCGGTGTGTGACTCTGCAGGGTTTTGCAGCCTGGGAGCTGCTGCTCTCTCACGTTCACAGTGACACAACAAAGCCTCTCCAAGGACACCCAGACTGTCCTGGGCCCACAATGTGCAACCCAACACCTTGAGAAGGGGGGCTGAGCTGGGGAAATGCCATCATGAGCTAAAGTTTGAATTGGGGAATTGATGCTGAGATGCAAATGGCCCAAAGCTCTAAAGGGGTGAAGAACTCGTGACTCGGGGTCCATCCTGGGCTCCATGGTGAGAGCAGGGGGTGCCTTTGGAGGCCTTTCCAGTAAATATCCACCTTTATTCCCTCACTCCTGTCTGGGCTCTGTTTCTAGGGAGCCACTTCAGGCATCACTGGTCCACACAGCTTCAGGCTCTGGAGCTCCCAGGCTGCCCTGAGCACTCCATTCCCAAGGATTCCCATTTTTCCCCAGCTGCAAATCACTCCCACAACCCCAGCAGGGCCTTGAGGGTGCTGGAGGTGCCTGGGATTTTCAGAAGAAACCACGGAGCTGCATGGAGAAGATTTTCTGGAGAAACCCTCCTGCAGCTCCAGGTGCCTCCCTCCCGTCGGATCCGTACAGGAAGCACAGACTTGTCCCCCACCACGGGCAGCACTGGAGCCAGAGCAGGGAGCTCTGACCCCCCTAAAATCTGTCAAGGTGGCACATTGGGGGTGCCCAGGGTGCCACACGGGGAGCCCAGGGCTGCTGCACCTCAACAAACCTCGGGTGACAAGGGGTTCATGTCACCCCACAGCGCCGGTGGGGACAAACTGGTGGCACCTGCTCTCAAATCCACTGAGCTTGAAGGTGGGGAAAGCTCCAAGCACTGGGGGGCTCCCACGGCAGTGCCACCCCAGTGCCACCCCAGTGCCACCCCAGTGCCACCCCAGTGCCACCCCAGTGCCACTCCCAGCGCTGGCACCTCATCCTGCCACCTCCACAGTGACAGCCGGACCCGGGAGCTCCGCAGCTCCCAAATCCACCGAGCTTGAAAGAGGGGAAAGCTCCAAGCACTGGGTGGCTCCCATGGCAATGCCATCCCAGTGCCATCCCAGTGTCATTCCGAGTGCATCCCAGTGCCATTCCCAGTGCCATCCCCGTGCCATTCCCAGTGCCATTCTCACTGCCATTCCCAGTGTCATTCCCAGTGCCATCCCAGTGTCATTCCAAGTGCATCCCAGTGCCACTCTCAGTGCCATTCCCAGTGCCATCCCAATGCCATCCCAGTGCCATCCCAGTGCCACTGCCAGCGGTGGCACCTCATCCTGCCACCTCCACAGTGACAGCCGGACCCGGGAGCTCCGCAGCTCCCAAATCCCAGCGATCCCGGGGCTGTGGGAGCCAGCAGAGCCCCACACACACACACAGAGCTGGCAGCTGGCACAGCCCGGGCAGCCTCTCCCAGCCTGGCACCACCTCCTGGGAAGGGCTCCCTGGCACGGGGCTGCCGGAGCGCCTGATCCCGGTGAGGCCAAACCTGCTGGGCAGGGCATCAGGGAGCTTCCCGAGCTTCCCCCAGCAGGGAACAAGCAGCTGGATGTGAAAGCCGAGACGGGAGAGCGGTCGAGTCCCAGCACGACGACGGGAACACCTCAGCCTGGCTGCTGTCCCGCCCCTCCTTCCCCCCAGGGAGCTCAGGAAATGCTCAGGAGATCCTCAGCCAAATCCTCCGGGGTTTGGATGGGCTAAAAACGCCCTGTGGGCACCCAGGACTCACCTTCCCACCACCACGGGGTGGGCAATGAGCACGGCGAGGGAGTCGTCACCGGCCCCTTTTCCCGTGGGATCCTTGATCCCCCCACCCCACAGCTCCAGGATGGAGAAGAGGGAGCTGGAGCCGGCTCCTAAAGATGTCTGGGAGAAGGTGGAGGGGACAGGGAGGGACCCCCAAGCCCTCCCTGTTCCTGCCTGGGCCAGGGGAGCTGACCCCGATGTGGGGGGAGCCTGTGGGTGTTTCCCAGGAAAGGGAGAAAGGAGGGAAAAGGCAGGCTCGGGGCATTTCCTTACCTTTCTTCACTTTCTTCTCCTCGTCTCCTTCTCCTGCTCCCAAGAGGGTGAAGATGATCCCAGTCTGGGAGTTGATGCCCACGGCAGTCACCACCATCCTGCCCGAGCCCTCCATCACGTGGGTGCCTGGCACAGTGGGAATGCCAGGGGGAGACACGTGAGACTCCCAGTCCCATCCCACGGATGACCCAGGACTGTCCCGGGCCCAAAATGTGCAACCCAACACCTTGAGAAGGGGGGCTGAGCTGGGGAAATGCCATCATGAGCTAAAGTTTGAATTGGGGAATTGATGCTGAGATGCAAATGGCCCAAAGCTCTAAAGGGGTGAAGAACTCGTGACTCGGGGTCCATCCTGGGCTCCATGGTGAGAGCAGGGGGTGCCTTTGGAGGCCTTTCCAATAAATATCCACCTTTATTCCCTCACTCCTGTCCGGGCTCTGTTTCCGGGGAGCCACTGCAGGCATCAATCCCAGACTGGTTTGGCTTGGAAGGGACCTTCAAGCCCATCCCACCCCACCCCCTGCCATGGCAGGGACACCTTCCCCTAGCCCAGGCTGCTCCAAACCCGGTGTCCAGCCTGGCCTGGGACAGCTTCCTGAGATGACCATCCCAGCCACCCCCATCCCAGTCCAAACTGATCCCAGAACTCTCACCTGACAGCAGCATGGGGTCTTTATCCATGGATTTCTTGACCTGGTCTGACTCCCCTGTCAGAGAGCTCTCGTCTATTTTCAGGTCATTGCCCTGGATCAGGATCCCGTCCGCTGGCAGGAGATCACCTGGGAGAGGAGGGAAAATTGGGATCAGCCTGGTCTGGGTTCATCCCTGCCTGCCCCATCCCATGGGAATGCTCCAAAAGGATCCAAAACTCCAGGTCTCGAGGGAGGAGAAATTGCAGGGGGGGCGGTTTTAAGAGACAAGTGCAATAAAATGCAATAAAATGAAATCCCAAGAGCTCCCAAATCCTCGCTGGTGCATGGAGAGGGTCCTGGGGAGGATTTTGCTCACTGCTTCCCTATCTGGGTTTAATGAATCCTCCCCAGAGCTCCTGATGCATCCAAAACCCACCGCATCCATCTGCCAAGGAGGGAACTGGGCCCTTGGGAAAACAAACACGGTGTTGGATCGATCTCCTCCTAAATTGGAGGAATATTCCCCCAGGGAAACACAGAGCAGGGCCTGATTTATCCCAGGGGCTGCAGCTCCTGGATGAGGAAATATCCACCAGCATCTCCTGGATAAGGAAATATCCATCAATACCTCCTGGATAAGGAAATATCCATCAATACCTCCTGGATGAGGAAATATTCACCAAAACTTCCTGGATAAGGAAATATTTACCAAAACTTCGGGGATAAGGAAATATTCACAGGCATCTCCCAGATAAGGAAATATTCCCCAACATCTCCTGGATAAAGAAACACTCCCACACTCTCCTGGCCAAGGAAATATTCCCCAACACCTCCTGGAAAAGGAAATATTCCCCAAGAGGTACAAGGTCGGGAAAATGAACCAATTGTGATCCAGCAGCTCCTTAAAGCTGCCAGCCCAACTCCAGGGAAGAAGGAGAAGCTGAGCAGAGCTCCATCACCTCCACGGCAGCATTTCCATGGAATGACCAGTGGAGTTCGTGCTCCTCCTGAAGGAAAAAGGGCTGGAGCAGCGGGGAGGAGGATGCCAAGGGAAGGACAGACCCCTGACTGTGGGAATTCAAAGCACAGAAAGTCTTCAAGACTTTGTGCCTGCAAAACTCTGAGTTTGAAATGCGCGCTGCATTTGACCTGAGGCCGTGGAAAAGGCTCCCAGACTTAGGGACCTGTAACAAGAATGTGGGTCTGTAGTTTAAGAAGAGGCATGTTAAGTTAGATAGTAGAAAGTTTTGAAGTTTAAAGTTTAGATATAGAAATAGTTATAAAATAAAATAAGTTTTAAAATGTAGTAATATAGAATTGTATGTCGTTACATGACTGGATAAAAAAGCCCGCACGGCTGGCAGGACGTGTAATGCAGGTGTGATTAACTATAGGTGTAGAAATTAAAACAAATGTGCGTGGCATTAATTTATTGGCCAATTAACCTTTGAAAGACCTTGTAACCCGTGGTCTTGTGATCACTTTTACACCGTGGCTGCCCTCGGGCTGACTCTGTGCAGGCGTTCTCGTGCCTTCCTGGGACTGCAGCGATAAATCCAACTCCAAACCTCGCCGGAGCGATGCCTTGGATTTTAACTTTTATATTTCTCAGATCCTGTCGTACTTAACTCTGAGCTGCTTTGTAACCTGTGAGCTGCTCTCTCGGCCTGGGACAGACACAACAACCCTCTCCAGGCCTGCTCTCCAAGGACACTTGGACAGCCCTGGGCCCAGAACGTGCAAACCAACATCGAAAGAAAGGGGTGGGGGGACAAGCTGGGGAGAATTCCATCAGTAGCTAAAGTTTTAACTGGTGAATTTACGTTAGTATCCTAGCGGACCAGAACCTATAATTGTGACAAGAACTCGTGACTTGTCGTCCATCTCGGGATTCTGGTAGCCCAGGGTGTGCCTTTGAAGGCCTTCAAATAAATATTCACTTCTACTCTCTTACTCCTGTCTAGTCCCTGTTTCCAGGCGGCCGATTCAGGCACCGGGAGCGCTCCCGTCTCTGCCCAGCACCATCCCGACTCCTGAGCGCACTCACCGTACTTGATCTGGGCGATGTCCCCCACCACGATCTCGGCCACGGGGATCTGGATCACCTGGCCCTTGCGGATCACCGTGAACTTCTGCTCCTGCTCGATGCGGCTCTGGAGGCCCCGGAATTGCTTCTCCTTGCTCCAGTCGTTGAAGGCCGTCACCAGCACCACGATGATGACGGAGAACAGGATGGCAGCGCCCTCGATCCAGCCCGCCTGGGACTCGCCCTCGTCCTCCACGCCGCCCGTGGACTGCCCGCACACTGCCCCGAGAGAATTCCCGTTGGGATTCTCCATTCCACTTTGGATAACCCCACACACTGCCCCGAGAGAATTCCCGTTGGGATAACCCCGCACACTGCCCCGAGAGAATTCCTGTTGGGATAACCCC
>WEKY01048880.1:251-26949 GCA_013390045.1 Picathartes gymnocephalus
GACATTCATTATCTGTATGGCTGGTCATTTTTGAAAACAGAACTTGTAATTTGTAGAAAGTGTGCTTAGATCAGTAATTCTCTGGGATAGATTGTTTTTTAATACTAGAAATATTGGCTGAGGTGACAGTGATCCCCCATGGAGTGGGGAATGGTGGCTGAATAAATCCATCAGCAAGTTTAGAACTGCAATAGTGCAAGCAGAACTACCCTAAGTTTGATATGTGGTACTGCTTGTAAAGGAGTAAGGAGATTATACTGTTCAACCTGAGGGTAAAGGAGCTCAAGTTCCTGTTTGCTGTAAGGCATTTACACCCTCTGATCAGAGGAGAAAGACACTGTCTCTGTCACATGGAGGTGCCTTCTGGTTGTGAAGTGTATTTTGCTGTGGCAATTCACTTAAGTGTGTTATACTGGAAGTAGTACGATTGGGAAAGAAATTCTGTGCTTATACCTGAAAATGTTGGTCCTCTTTTTGGGAGAATTGTACATCCAGGTTGCTGGGCCTGAGTAGGTGCAGTGATACTGAGGGTGGGATTCATCTGACCCTGAGATCAGCTCAGTTGGTCAGAGCTTGGCGCTGGTAATGCCAAGGTTGTGGGTTTGATCCCTGTATGGACGATTCATGTAAGAGTTGGACTCGATGATCCTTGTGGGTCCCTTCCAACTCGGAATATTCTGTGATTCTGTCATTGGAGATCTCTGCACTAGTTATTTGTTTGGGCTCTTCTTATAGTCTCTGGACAGCCATAAAAGCTTTTAGGGCACAATAATCCTTGTGGGTCCCTTTCAACATAGAATATTCTGTGATTCTGTCATTGGAGATGTCTGCACTAGTTATTTGTCTGGGTTATTCTTATAGTCTATGGACAGCAATACACACTTTCAGGGCACAATTAATTGCATACAAAATTGTGTCATTAGACATCCAAAATCATCAGTTTACTTGTAACCCTGAAGGCCAGTTTGTAACCACTTCTTTGGCTATTGGTGGGTGTGTCTGCAGATGTCCTAAGTAAGATTGATTACCCCATGGGGGCCTGATGAGGGAAATGAAAACTGATTCCTGAAAATGGGTACTGCCTGAAAACAGAAAAAACTTAATTTTTGAACTCTTTGTAATGTCCCATAGCCTGTGACCTTCATTAATACTTTGCAGGAATGCAGTGGCCCATGAGAGAATTTAGTGCAGTGCTGTGTTTGTACTATTTCTTTCTGATCTCTGATAAAGTTAGAAAGATTAGAATTCATGTTAGGTACTGCCTGTTTCTAGTTAGGAATTGGGTTTTTTATTCCTAGCAAGTCTGCTTCTGGTAATGTTCATGAATCTGACTTCGCCATCACAATCACATATTGATTAAATTTAGCATTTGACTCAGTTTTTAAACTTGAGTGATCTGTCACCATCGATAGTAGCCATTTTTTCTAAATATTCTTCATATCAAACTTTTGTAGATTTAAGATAAAGTTTATCTAAAAGAATAAATTAATTCAATGCTTGCATTACCATTCAGGAAAAGGCCTTTCTTCATACCAAATATTTACTTACATACTTACATAGCTAGTAGCTATCACTATATTACTTCTCCACACATTAAATACCAGGAGCCATAATCTATTGCAAGTAGTGATGCAGGCACAGTGGTACAGAATCAATTAGTTGTTTTTACATTACACACGCAGACTCCACATTTCCTGAAGTGACACCAAAAGACAAGCTTTAGTAAAAATCCTGTAATTAAAGTAGAAGCTCGGCCTAATGCCAAGTGCTAGCTGCTGTTTTATCAGCATAATGAAGAGGATGAGGAGACATTGCCTCCATAATCAAACTCCTGCACTGGCCAAAGTGCAGCACTATTTCAAACCAGCAGCAAAACCTGTAAGTAGTCAGTTGGTGGAATCGACAGTGCCAGTGCTGTAAATCAGCAGGGGCCCTGTATTTTCAGAGCCATAGCAGTGCAGCAGAAACACAGGTCCAATTCCCTGTGATTTCTCGTTTTGGTCCTCGAAGGCTGATTTTAATAAAAGAACCATGCATCCTAAAAATTGTACTGCCAAATTATAATTTATTTACCAGTGGTTCCTCTAAATCTTGATTGGGTTTTTTCCTGGGGTTTAGTACTTAAAAAAGAGAGGAGCATTCTCTCCTTTTTAATGCACCTTATCGTAAAGGGTGCACTGGAAGGTGAGGAGGTATAATGAAAACTATGATTTTTTTTTGTGTGTATTCTGTCGTCAGTTTATTTCAGTGATGGCAGGATTATAAATCTGAGAACTCAGCTTCTGCTCTGGCTTACAGTCAGGTGGACAAAATGCATATTTCTACATCCTTACTGTATTTTCTGATAGTATAACTAGGAAAAATGCTTAATGAATAAAAACATGTAACACAAGCTCACTAGATCCCTTGACATCTCCTGTGTTTGTTCCCTTGTTTCTGAACTGAGGTGATGATACCAACCCTTCAGGTGAGATTTTTTTTTTTTTATCATTTCGGTAAAAGGTTTGAGAGAAAAGAAATTAAGCTGCTACCCTACTGTGCCAAATACACACTCCCTTCCCTATCAGTCCTGCTGGGCTGAACAAATTTTTGAGGAAGTCTCTCTGCTCTTTTAAGGTTACACATTGTACCTGGACAAGACGCTTGTCCATGATCAGTAGGAACTGTTCCTGCAGATGCAGAAATGATCATTCAGAACATCTTTTGATTGTAGGTGAGATACTTAGGTTTTCAGGTAATTTAAGATAATGCTTAGTGAAAGACCATGCATATGCTGGGGTAGTCATATAAAACTATGACCCAGCTGGATACAAGAATTCAGCAGACTGAGGAGTCTCACATTTCTTTCAGGACCCTCTTTAAAACTGACAGCTTCACAAAAATAATTTGAAATTTTTACACTGGAATTTTTGAATAGAGTTCTCCTATTAGGGAATGTTCAATGAACATCCTATTCAAGCTGTAGCTTTGAAGGAGGTGGTGGAATCCCAGAGAAATATGTTTCTGGGTTTGCTTCAGGCTGTGTGTGTGGCTGAGAAAAGAGCTGTTTTGGGGAGCTGTCCCTTACTCGTTGATCAGAGTTTCTGGTGTTTTAAGAGAGATTCACTTAGCACTGAGTCTTTGGTTATGCTCAGAAAGTTTGAAAGAAGTTAGTTTTGGCAACAAGGCAAGAAGTTTTGATGTTTTAGCCAAGCTGAAGAAGGCTTTGTAAATGAATACACTTAAATATTCAATTTTGCTATGCCTCCCAGCAATATTCTCTTTTATACATGCAGGAAATATTACTGTGGTCATAAATACCTCAAAGAATATGTAAAGAGTTTCTAAAAGCAACACCTTGAAAACTTACACAAACCTGGTAGAAGATACAATATGAATTGCTTTTTGGAGATACAATGAGTCACCTGTGTCACAAGGGAAGTTAGAGTTTGCATTTCTATTTCTGGGTTATGGGGGTCATGTATAAACTGTAGTGCAGTCATTTGATGCTGGAATGACAGAACATTTTGGCCTAATCCTTATTTTTTCCATCAGCTGCATTCTGCTTTGCAAAATTTGGAGCTGTCAGGATCAGGCAGGTTTTTATTATAGCATATTAAATAGCTTGCTATTTAAATATTTGTGTGGGAGGAACTACTTAGACAGACTTAGCTGATCTGTCTTTAAGACTGCCTGTGACAGATCAGGTAAGTGGTTTTTTTAACCTTGGCAAAATCGCTTGTCACAGTTTATTTGAAAAGCCTGAGCCAAAATAGAGGAAAGCATACTGCACTAAGATGAGCATAAAACAAAGAGAAACTTAGAGGTTTCTTGGGGATCATAGAAAACTGTGGAGTTGACATTTTGCAGTGAGTAAAATAAAAATATTTCGTATGATTTGTGGAATGACAACACCCCCCCGCTTTGAAATACAGTGGATACCACTGCAGTCAGAAATAGTTCATGGGTAGGGTGAGCATTTTAAATGCAACAGAGCCAGCAGTAGAAAATCAAGCAGTGAATGGATGTCTTTGGAATAAATACACTTGGGCTGGCTCATCACAGTTTTGTGAGCCGTGTGCAGTGTCTTGTCGGAGAGAAGAGATGTGGCTGGTGGTGAAATCCCCATTGCCAGTTTTATACCTATTTACTGTAAAAATCACCCAAGTAAACAGCAGCTAGCAAGAATAAACAGCAATGGATCATCTAACAGTTTTCTTTCCCTCAGATGAACTTTTCACAGACCTAACCTCTCTAGGTGAGAACGGGATGACTTTGGGGTGGAATAAGGTGATGAGACACTGGAACAGGTTGCCCAGAGAATTTGTGGATGTCCCATCCTTGGCAGTGTTCAAGGCCAGGCTGGATGGGGTTCTGAGCAACCTGGTCTAGTGAAAGGTGTCTCTGTACATGGTAGGGGAATTGGGACTAGATAATCTTCAAGGTCCCTTCCAACCCAAACCTTTCTATGATTCTATAATAAAAGAGCAGAGGAAAGAAGGGGGAAGAGGTTTTCTGGGCTCTGGAGCATGAGAAAACAAAGTAAAAGAATCAGGATAGGTCAGATGGAAAGTTGGCTGTGACTGCAGCAAAATAATGTATCTGGTTTGTATTACCTGGCAATATCTGTGCATTACCTGGCAAAATGTGGAGACTATTCTCAGTGAGGTTACAATGACAGTGTAATAAAATATGCACCTAAAGTAAGATGCTACCTTCTTCTAATAGAGAAAATCAGTTAATCCTGTTAAGAAACACACATAAATTTATTAAAATGTCATTTCCTGTGATGTAGTGGTAATTCAAGAGTGAAACATTCAATGAAACACTTTTGAAAACACATGACTTAACTGCTGCTCTGTCCTTCTGGTTCTTGTGGCAGATTGGAGGAGTGAGGCTGCACATGGATGATGTGATATTTACCATTGCCCTCGTGAGCACTGGCATTATTCCTAAACCACTCCAGCCTCTTGCAGGTGGAGAGGAGTGCCCATTTGGAGACATCAGTAAGAGTTTAGGCAACGGGGCAGTTTGTGTGACTAACACCACTGTTTCCAACTGTTGTAATGAGAGCTTAATTATCCATTAGTAAGGTGTGTGGCTGAATGGGGCTACAATCAAAGAGCAGTATGTGATCCACCAAGAACTTGTGCTGTTTGTATTGGGAGTCCAGGAATGTCCCATCCAAGTGAAAATATTAAATGGGAGCTGTATCCTGCCTCACTTTTAATGGAGAGAGAGAAGGGAAGAGGAGCAATTTAGCCCTGGCTTCTGTAGTTTCTTTACAGAGCACACTGACGCTTTTCTTACTTTGGAAAGAGCTGCAGTCTTACAAAAGTGAAGGTGTTGATGTGTGTGCATATCTGAGTGGATGTGGATGTGTATGTACAGTTGTAACGCTAGCATTCAAGAAGTAAAGTAAATTTCACTCTTAGGGAAAAGCTTTGCATGAAAACTCACTGACCTATTTGACCAAAGGATATTTTCCAGAAAGTCATAGAGTCTTCATCTGAAATTTCAATAAATGGAGTAATTGGCACTTCCTCTGGTAGTTTCTTTCAAAGGTTAATCACCTTCTCTGCTAGAAGTAGAGGCATTAATTCTCATTTAAATTTATCTAGCTTCAGCTTCTAGTTGTTGGTTCTTGTTAAGTCATTCCCCATTAGGTTAAATAGGCCTTTAATATAGGCATTTTCTCCCTGAAAACGTAGAACTTCGCTGTAATCAAATCTTGGTCTTATTTTGAAAACTAAACAGTTTAAACTTCTGAAATCCTTCACTATAACAACTTTTCCCAGCTCTCAGTGAAGTGTTACATAGGTTCTCCAGTTTTATTTAATTCTTGTAAAAGGAAAATGGCAGAATGCTGTATGATGTTCTGATGTTGTTCCCATCCCTGGGATAGTTAGAGGGAAAGTTATCTTTCTCCTAATTGTTGCTTCATTTATCCAACCCAATGTTACATTTCATATCTTTGCTGCATTGTCTGAGACACTTCTTCACTCAGTCCAACTTATTTGCCATTTTTCAGAGAACAAAACCACTGTATCACTCATTAATTGTTGGAGAAGAGAACTTTCCTGTCTTTTGTGTAGTCTCTAATAAACAAAGACACTACATTCCAAAGAAGAAAATAAAAACTTAATGTGGCAGTCCAGAGATTATGGAAGGAATGGACACTTTCAATGGCAAAAAGAAATCTACCGTGCAACACGCTATTGCTTTATTGCCAGTAGGAGACCTGATAGAATTTTTTTTGTACTTCAGCCAATTTTGAAGTCCGGTGGGAAGCAGCCACTGAGTTTGAGGTCAAGTTTTCAGAAATAAGGCTCTGATACAGTGATCTAAACTCCGAAACCACCCTGTGCAAAAGTATCAAGAAGCCGTTTGTGAAATTATTTGGTAACATCTAAGGACACCTTTATAAAGGAGGTTTCTACACTTCTCTAATTATAGAAGTGACCGTGCTGTACATCATATATCTGCAGTGTCTTCAACAAGCTGTCTTTCATGTTAGATTTTCTTGTCTTTTGCTTGTCAGATTGTAGCGTTTGGGTTATTGATTGCTGGTTATGTTCTGTTCAGCTCTCAACAGCACTTTAGCAAAGTCTTTTCTACGTTACTTGACTGTACCAGATCTGTCTGCCTGCTTTTCTTCAGTGAATCTGCTGTAAAAAATTTGATAGAGATGAAAAGGTCTCAGATTATTACCTCTATGCATTTCATAAAGCAAAGTAAGTGGATGGAGGAACTCTGCTTGGAAGGTCTCTATTGTGGGCTCCCCTTAGTAAAAGGAGAGGGAAGGTTTTGTGTGTTCTAACTATAAGAAATTATGTGACTGGAGCTCAACCCCTAACCCAGATACACAATTCCTGTTCCTTCCTGCTTGTTGATGCTACAAGCTCCTATGAAGCATCGTCTGCTACATTTTCACTCCTTTCATACAGTCCATCTATAGGGTATCCTTCTCCAGGTTAAATTGCATTTTTTCATTTATTTCTAAGCAGCACTTCAATACTGAACAGACATTTAGAGGATGCAATGAAAATACAATGTACATGGTAATTGTGTAAGAGGTAGACATGCAAAAAACCAGATTTTCAGAAGAGTATTGCTGTGTCAGATTATGCATGTGGAAGTCAAGGATTGCCAGAAGTAAAGCAGTTTCACATTGTTTTAATTTCTTTCTTCCATGAATATGATTTAGAATCCAGATTCTGGACTGACAGGTGCCTATTACGTATATTCACCCTGACACAAGTGTATTTTGTAATTATAGTGAGATAATGAATAATGATGAAAACTTTGTTATGAGATGGGTGAGCTGCTGCATACAGAATTCTTCATTCACCAGCTGTACTGTGCCATCTTAGCATTTCTAATTTAAATATTAAGAAGTGTGTCGGGCAGTGGGCAGGGAGAAGGTGGGATGAGGTGCCAAGATACAGCATTTAATGTGAACTATTTCACACAAATCACGTGCAGGAGACTCCTTTACATCCACAGCATGGAGCAGACCTTTGCAGTTTGTGAGGCAGCAGGTAGCTCTTGGAGAGAGAGCAGAGCATTAGCCAGAGTGAAGAACTGTGACTTTCTCACCCAGCTCTCTGTCCTGCCAGCAGAGCATTGCTGAGAGGTCCCTAAATCTTAAACTCTGTGTGCGAGTGTGCTCCCAGGCTTTTCTTGACCTTTTTCTGCCACTGCCCTTCCCTCCCCAAGGTAGCTAGTCCTGCATGGATCAACATGTATGAAGTGTTTTATGGAAGTGGGATAATGTGGCCAGATTTGGATAACACCTCAGTGTACATGTGCTCCTGGAACTGTGGTAGCAGCTAAGCTGTGTTTTGCTATTCCAAAGCATAATCAGGCTGTTCCATAAAGTGATTGTAAATTCTTACATATCAATTGGGTAATACAGAGAAGAGATTTTTTTTTTTAATTTTTCTCACACTGACTTTCCTGGAGAAAAAAAAATTGTGCATGTATTAGTCTTTGAAAACCTCAGCCCCAAATATTGAAATTTGATTAAATTGAGAGTACTGAAATTACCATATCACTGCTTTAGTGGAATATAGTACTGCCAGCTGTCAATACAGTAACATAAACTGGTACATATAATTTGGTATTTCATTATGTAAAACCTGCTGAAAGGGTTCCTCTGAGTCCTTTGGGTTGCAGATTTGCTTAAGCTGAGTTCCTCCTCACAAATTTCAAGCTAATGAATCCCAGTTACAAGCACTATGTTATGACGTAAACTCTGTTTAATAATTGTTTTAAAAATTCAAGTGGTGATTTCCTGTGCTGCTGAAGGTTTCATATATTGCATTTTCAATGATAAGGGAGTTCATTTGGCATTTTTTAGTCTTTATTGGGAAAGATAGTGCATCAAAACAAGACTAGAGTTCATGATGCAGTGCCCTTTTTGATATTCCAGATAAATAATTCCATTTTAATTTCACAGTAGGAAAACAACTGATAGAGATTTAATGTCATATACAAGGAGCTGCACAATATGTTAGTTATTTGTCAATCTGATGGAAGAGGAGTTAGCTTCCTTTGATTCCAGCCATGCTATATTTTATGACTGACTTTTACTTGTTTTACTCATTCCAGATAAAATCTGTCATGATTATACATCAGAAAACATTTCATTATTCCATCCATGAGAAATAACTGTAGTCAGTGCAGAAGCAACAGATTGCTGCCTCTTGCAAGCTTTATGGAAGTGTGCTGTAATGAGACTGAGTACCCTGGATCGATAGCTCTCTCTAGTAATACAATCTGCTGTCAGATAACCTCCAACAGCTTTACAGATTTAATGAACTCCCTGGGTTGATGATAAAAATATAATGTAAGGAGGAAACTAAAACAACATCATGTATTAGATATAGCCTTAGGCAACATTTTATGACCATCTTTCCTTCAGTTGTATATTTTTAATTATAAAGTCAGTATGTATCAAGCACTGTCCTGAAATTCTCCATCAGTGAAATTCATCTTGCTCTTCCCAAGTCAAGGATAAGGAGGCTTCATGTAGGGAACTAAATGAGAATTTTAAGCTCTGTGTTCACACCACTTTGGTGGTAGTATATGAATACATGAGCTCGAGAAAAAGGCATTCCTCCTTGTGACCTCTTCCAGGCAATTAAATTCTTTTGGAGGAACATACTCCAGTCCCCCTCTGCCCCATCCACAGTAGGATCTTAATTCCTACTGGGTGTTTTGGAATGGAGGAATTCACAGAAAGCAGCATGAATCCATAGTTGTAGCACAATCAATGAAAACAAGTGTCTGAACTGCTGCTAAAAATACTGTTTAGGAGTCAGAAGTAAGTAAAGTCTTAGGAAATTATACCTGTTGTCAGGAGTGTATCTACTATGAAGAAGCAAACCTCTTAGATAAGACACTGGGTAGCTGTAGGAGTAACCTCAAGTGTGCACGGGTTTGAGCACACTGATGCGGGAGTTGAGGATTTTTGCCTATGATAGAAAGGTGGAAAACTATCTTAATATTTTGCAGAGGCATTAAAAATTATTTTTAGAAAAAGGTCAATAAAAAATTGCCAGTTCTGTATAGTAACAATTAATTTTTTTTCAGGTTCAACCAAGTAGATAAGAACTCTCATGCAGGTCTCAGACATTACACACGACTTTGTCTAGAAGTTAGGAAAAGCAAACGTAGAAGCAGTGTGACCTCTAGTCAGATTGAAAAAGATACACTGTAGTTGTTCTTATTTCTTATATTGGTTTGCTCTCCAGATGAAAAAAAGAAAGTGGCATTGTGAGCTACTTACTAAGTTTCTGTTGAGGATACCTAGACTTCCTCCCAGTAGTTTTGATGCGGTTCTTTAGTAGTGCTAAACTCTGTCATTCCTGCCATTCAGCCTTCCTTTGCTCTTTTTGGGTGGTGGGAGTGCAGCGTCTACCCAGGTGCTTCTGCCAAGGTGTAACTCAGATGAAAAGTAAAAAGTGAAAGAGGCATTTCCTGGCACAGCTGGACTTAGAATCATAAAACCAGTTAGGCTGGAAAAACCCTTTAAGATCATCAAGTCCAAGTGTTAATCTAGCACTGCTGAAGTGAACGGTTCCAGCTGCGGCACGATCCACAGCAAAGTGCTCTCTCGTGGGTTCCTGAACCTGGGAGACCTCTGTGGAAGCTGAGAGATCTGCCAGGAGCCTGCAGCTCATGTGACAAGACCTGGGTAGGGCCAGAGCAGTGGTGGCCAAGCCACTCCCACACTTAAAGAAGAAGCCCTTGTGGTTGAGGATTATCAGGGAACATGAGAGAGAAATGGACTACTGAAATTGCACCTTACCTTTCCTGAGACAGGCCCAATGGGCTGACAGAATGCACAATATGGAGGATTCCTTATCCTTTCTCTGCTGAACTCAAGGGGTTGGGGGCAGCGGTGGCAAGTTCCTGCCCAGCACAGCAGGCACATCTCCCCTGCAACTGCCCCACATCACCAGGTACCCCAAAATCATAGGTACAAGGTTGCGCAAGTGAAACTAAATAATGACGAGGGCAGTGGTTCCTCCAGCATGACGGTGCCACTGAGGTGAAGTCACCTGCATCAAAACTGTTTCCATAAAGCAGAAAAGACAGGTCATTGTCATAGGAGACTGTCTCCTGAGGGGAACAGAAGGCCCAGTGTGCAGCCTGGACCTATTTCTTAGGGAAATCTGCTGCCTCCCTGGAGCTTGGGTTGAAGAGGGCAGTCAAGAGAGACCTCAGGGTATTGAGACAACTGGATAAGAGATCAAGAGCACAGGTTCTCTTGTGTCCTTCCAGTTGCAGGGAATGATGAGGGAAGAAATGACTGAACCATGTCCCTAAGCAGCACAGCTATGCATCTTTTAATACTTCCAGCAATGATAACTCAGCCACTGCCCTGGGCAGTGTGTTCCAGTGCTTGACAATCCAATGGCTTTAATCTGTTTGATGTACTCAACTGCAGGCAAAAAAGTAGGACTTATTCCTTTCTCACCGAGCCATCAGAAGGATCAGAGCTCAAGGTACTGTTGGGGAATTCAGGTTTAGGTTGATGCTGGTGGCCAGGTCTTAGACCACCTGAGGCAAGGTTGCATCCAGAAGAATAGTGGGCAAGACAATCCATAACCATAGATATTTCCTGATGAAAATTCACATCTAACAGGATGGCAGGTAGAGATGTGTCCTTTCCTGAGCAAACTTCACAATGGACAGTAGACCTCAAAGAGGGATTGAGTGCAAATGCTCTAAAAAGCACAGTGTTTTATCTCTGCATCCCAGGCAAGCCCCATCTCCTCCACTGCAGCTTGGTGGCCAGGGGAACCTGTGGACCCCCACAGTGGGGGAAAGTGCAGAGGAGGTGGCTGGCCCTCTGCTCCACCTGTCAAGCTGGCAGGGGCCATAAAAACAGAAGGAGTGTTTATGTCTGGTATGCAGAAGTGCCAGATATTTCTGCCCTGAACAGTCTATTTTTTGGCCTCTTTCAAAAGAGAAAAGTACTATCCACACTGAGTTATTAGAGGAACAATGTTCATAACAGTATTGACACTGCTTACTGACCCATAGGTTTGATTGGTAATATTAATGGAAAGGAGGCAAAATTGATGTTAACAATTTCATTCTGTTAGAATTACTGAAAAAGGGAAATAATATCTCTAAAACAATAAAAGTAAGAAGTTATATTTATGACAGTACCAGAATTCCCGGGGAAATAGTGCATTAAGTAAACAGACCACATTATGTGTTTTGTTATCATGTCTTTCATAGATCAGAAACTTTTAAACCAAATAAGATCACACTGTCCCATAAAAGTGAATTCTTTCCTTTTGGCTTAGATATATCTCCTATCAGGAAATAGAAGCAGAAGACTGGACTGAATGTGTAAACTGAATATAAAAAGAGAAAGTTATATTATTTCTCTGAATGATCTGATCTCCAGGGGTCAGCAGATACTTTTATAGGAATCCTTTGAATGTTGGACAGAGAAATTTTCGTGCATGCTGTTAGACCTACTAGCATTTTTCTTAAGGAGTCTGACTGCTACTTGAGCCATAATTTTCAGTGCAATTCATTCTTGTTAAGTTCTAGAATTTACCATGTTAATGACCTGCTGCCTCTTAAAAGAAAGAAACCTCTTCTAGTGCTGTTGAAGACCACTGAGATTCCTCCATGCTGACTGCATTTGATGGAGCTTCATTTTTGAGAGTTGACTGGTATTTTGCTGAGACTTAGTTTGAAGGGACATTAGGTTTTGTTGCAAACAGCTTGTTGTTTATGAAACACCTCAGGGGAAGTAAGTATATTTTTTTGGGGGGGGGGGAGAAGGAACTTGTGAGATGAATATAACAAGCTTTTAGCTGAATACAGTAAGCTGGACATTAGTTAATATGTCTTTTGGGAAATTATATTCAAGTATTTCCAGAGGAACAGAGAGATACTTCTTTAAAAAAGATCATAGTACCCTTCAGAGACTATGAGCTGTTTGCTATTTACTGGCCCAGTATTTTGGATGAGGAGGAGTGATGTACCTTCCCTGAAATTCCAGGCAATGCCTATAGAGAATGAGACCACCAAGCCACATCTCAGCTGTGCAGTTTAGTACTGTAGGCCATTGCAGGCAAATGGGTGTAATGCCTTCTCTATGGGCACAGCTTGAAGCAGTAACCCTTTTTTCTTTTTAACTCCTCTTTCATCATCATTTTCCATATTACATTTTATCAGTCCTCTCTTTCTGTGTCACATAGGAGCAATCCAGCCAGCTGGATAATGTGTCCATCTGGTTGGCTTAAGGAAGGAAGCCTACAACAAACCTACCTTGTCCTTGCAGAGTGCTTTGATCCACTAAGCATCAAAATCTAAACTGTGCTTCTTCACAAGTGTTTAAATATGTATATATATGCATGTATATATAAACTGGTAAATGTACCAAAGGAGAAAAGAAGTTGGAAAACTCATGTTATAATGGCAAAAGTCAAGAGAAGTATCAGTGAGTAACACACCGATTGAACTATGAGTGCTTCAGTCTCATGAATTGCAGTTGATTTCTTGTAAGAGCTTTGCAGAAGGGCACAATTATTTAGGCCTGTCTGAAGAGGTATGTGGAACAACTCTTCCTTAGCTTTAATGAGCAAACAGAAGACCCAAAGGCAAAACACATGGCTCTTGGGATTACTCTTGCCCCAATCAAATCATCTGTTGCTGTGGTCTGGAGAGAAACTGTTCCTGACCTTTTATCAAATTAAGAGAGAGCTCCTGGAAGTGTATCTGTTTTTTCCTTGATGTTTAATCTTGTTTGTCACCTCCCTTTTAAAGTCATAGTCTTTAGTAGCTTCTTAAAGTACATCAACAGCAGAATTGCTCATTGTTCATTGAAAGTGTCAGAAATATATTTTTAACATATGGTATCACCTTCATTTGCACAAAGCAGATATTTTTGATCATGACTATCCCTACAGAGTTCCTTCTGTGTGATCATATGCAGAATGAAGAATCTTTTTCAGTTCAGAGGTCCCAAGAAGTCAGTTTTCTAGTTCATCTTCATCTCAGGGGGAATGAGCTTGTTTAAGGGGAAATTCAGTTATCTGGGCCTGCAGTCTTATGTGATTTTAGTAGCAAACTTTTTCCTCTTCTAACTTTTCTACAGCAGTCTTTTTTTATAAAGCTTACCTTTGATCTTGGTATACTTTCAGTCTTACAGTGCATTCTGAAGCAAAACTTGGCAACAGCTGTCACAAACTAATGAACAACATCTCTGAATATCAAATGTAACATGAAGCTCTGTGAGTGTGGTGGCTGGTTCCCAAGAAATGACAACTCTTTTGCTATGCAGCATGTAGCAAATACAGTATAGACAGCCATCTCCCAATATGTAGCTGCCGGTCTGTAGCCTAAAAATAAGACATAATTTTATAGGTGACAAAAAGCAATAATACTTGGTTGAGGTATTAATGGATGAAAATATCACCTCTGTGTACAAAAATCCTGTGCTCTGCTGATATCAGCATTTTATAAGAGACAATCTGCATGCTTCTCTTTGATGATTTTCCTCTCGTACACAGCCTTAAGGGTGTCTACAGAGAAGATTAAAACAAAAGAGATTTTTAGCGGCAAAGCAAAAACACAATCTGCCCCAGCTTTACAGAGTGTTTTACAGAGGAACATTTATACCCCAATGCCCTTTTCCTAATAGTATACCTAAACCATGCAACTAAAAAGAGAATAATTTGGAATTTACAAAAGTACAAGAGAAAGACAAAAATTGGCATTAACAAAATGCAAAAAGATTTTAGGCAGCAGGCTTGGCTGTATTTCACTACACTAAACTGATTTGCTAATTGTATTTTATTAGTTGAATCTTGTTTTCTTAGCATGAAAGATTAGCAACAGCTCTTTTTTCCTTTCCCTGTTTAGAAGCAGGAGCTCTCCTAGGAGCTTCTCCAGACAAAGTCATATTAAATAATAATTTATGAGACTGGATTGGATAAAATTTGGAGATGATTGATGACAAGATTCCTACTTGTTGTCTATGGGATATCTCAAGCTTTCAACTGTTCTGCTGGGAGTATCATGGATAACACTCCTGCCACATAGATCTCAACAAGGCTGCTCTAGAGAGCCACAATGTTTAAACTTCCCTGTTAACAAGAATATTCATAGTGCACTGGAGATAGCTTTGCTTGAGCTGAGCCTTTATGGGAACATCCGTTAAGCAAGTTTTAGTTTTGTTTTGTCTTTCTTCATTTTTAAGTCAGAGTATATATGTGTATATGACATGGCAAGAATCAAATCCTCTTGATTTTTGATAGGTCTGTCCCACAATATGATACTCCTGTGTAAGCATCAACTCTGAGCCTAGAGTGGGGAGAAAAATGCAATATTCAACAGAAGTGCTAAATTTTAAAAATACAAGAGGTTGTGCATACACCTGTCCTTAGACCACTCTGTAACTTTTCTTTTTAGGGCACTAAGTGTGTCTGTGGCTGACTTTGAAGCTGAGTGACTTTGTCCCAAGAAATAAAATAGCCGATCTGGAGGTAGACCAGTGTCTATCTGTGTTTTACTGATCACATTATACTCCAGGGGAGAAAGGTTTGTGGAGATTAGCTATTGCCTGCTGTAGTGCAGCAGAGTGGGGTAGACACAGAAACCGCAGCATGGGTCAGGCCAAACTCAGAAACAACAGTATAACGATTTTATAGGAATTGATGAGGGCTTCAAGCCCTGCGCTCTTCCCTGGAAATACATTTTCAGGAAACAGTATAGTACTGGTCACCCAGAATATAGATTCAAAAGAAAGTGTTCACTGCTGTTGGATGTGACTCTTCTCTGAAAAATTGGTGTACTTAATGCAGAACTGAAGGTATGAGAATCAGAAATTTTGTAAATTTCCTGCTTTGTTGAATTTTTAATATTTAGGAAATGACACTTCCATTAAATAATTGTTTTTGCCAAGCATATTTTACAGTTTCAAATGTAAGGACTACCCTCTTTGTATACTTTAATGCCTTTCAGGACAATTACAATTACTGTAGAAAACCTCGTTGTAGTGATTAGCTTTTTATCAATGGGTCTCAAAGCACTAACCTAAAGGAGCTGAGAATTATTATCCCTGTTTTATGTGTGAGGAAAGAGATGATAAAAAGATGATGAAAAGGCTGGCAAAGGACAACTGGAAGAGTGTAGCAATGGCCAAAATAGGAACAGAGATGAGGACAAGCCTCATGCATTATCCAGGAGGCTGTTCTGCCTCATTCCTTGCTTTCTAGTGATGTTTTCTCCCAAAGATTATTATTCAGGTTATATAATTTAGTTCTGTGTTTTTCACTGTTACAGAGAACTGCATAACATGGGGTTTATATTTATTGCAGCACTTATGTATGTATTGAAACACTGAACAACTGCCTGCCCTTGAAGGCCAGTGCTCCTTACTCAGAGGTTCATGTGCTGAATCAGATGTTTGCTACATTATGCTCCCTAATGCAGAATGAAGTGATCTATTGGGTCCTTCCCTTTCCAGGAACATAACTATGCTAAAACCAGTGGAATAGTTAGGTTATTTATAATAAAATTATTTACAATTATTTATAACGCAAGCTGTTGACAATTATTGAGTCAGATTTATCTGACAAAAGGTATTTTTCTTTCACCTCACATGTGCTATTCTGTTTAAAATATGGTAAGTAATTTTAATCCAAATGCATCTCACCACCAGCTAGGTACAGACTAACCTATTGCCCCGAGAGGGTCACTGAGAACATTAAATCTGAATTGCCTTTTAGAGAGGTCTTTCCCTCTCTCTTGCATGCAGAGACGACTTGCAGTGACCACTATCCAACCCCAAGTGTCTCAGGAACTCCAGACTAGGTAGGAAAGGCTTTTTGGTCTGTGTAGGGGAAGAGAACATCTCTCCTTTTTTTTGTATGCATAGTTAAACTTGTCAATGAAAAAGTCTTCAGCAGAGGTTACTGTAGCAGGTAGCATTGCTGAAACCTGTGTTTCCACTGGAATGAATCATTCAAGACAACGCTGGTTTTATACAGTGCTCCACAGTATATCCTCAGCATGGGGAGAGCTGACATGTTGTTTGAAAAGGTCACTTAAAACCTATAGGCAGTTAGCAATTATTAATATTTATTACTAGTCTAAGGAACTTTACGTGAAGATATTCCTTAAAGCTTGTGAGCTGACAGATAAAACTGATAAAGTTCCTGTTCTTATCTGTTAGAAACTTTTTTTTTCCTTTTTTCTTTATTCTTAGAATTTATTCTGTGCATCATGTTTTTGCTGAACAATTTGGAAGTGAGAGGAAATTATATTACTACTATTATTATTTGGAGCTATACAATTATACTATTAAGGTTAATGATGCCAGCAATTAAAAGGCATCTAGTTATTTGGAAACTGTCAGTTGGGACAAATTGTTCTTTAATGCCTCTACACATGGATTACTTTGATGGGATTGTAGGAAATCAGTAGGTCAGTGCAATATTTCTTGTTGCTTTTTGCTGTCAGGAGCCTTTCCCTGCTGTCCTTGAAAAGTATTGTAGGAAAGTATAAACCGCATTATACCATCCCTTATCTTTCTTATGGGTATTAGTTACAAATATTCTCATTAACTCTTCGTCGATGAATTATGGACCAGCTATTTATGGTACAGAATTATAAATTGCCTGTGAATGTTTGTGCTCATGGGTTTCTGGTTCTGAAATTGCCTCTTTTTTTATGAAATGGTTAGTTGTAAAACATGTCTGGATTTCTAGGGCATGAGTGGCTTTGTTATGTAAGCCTCCCAATAAAATTTTTCCTTTCTGGAAGATACTGAAATGCATGAATTTTTTTTTCCTCATGAAAAATAACTGCAAGTACCAGGCAAGCTGCTCACTTGTGCTAACATGGAGCCACAACTTCATATGCAGCCAAGAGAGAGGAATATCTATAAACTCAAAATTCTGCAATCACTAGTTTTGAAAAAGTCCATGTTATTTAAAACCTAGCTGGGGACACTGGTGTTTTCTGGCATTCCATACTCTGTTTTGACTCTTCATTAGACATCCCTCAGTGAGCATATGTAGTGATACCTGCAGTGGTTTTCCCTGGAATATTGTCAAGTTTATTTTGGGCAATTAGATGTGACAACATGAACATTTAGAGTATTGCTTGTATTCCCTGTGCTCACTAAAAGGAACAGGTGGTTAATACTGATAATACATTGAAATGAACACATGTGGATGCACAAATACACAGTTATCCAGGGGATAGTTGGCATGATTTTATGAAGCTACTCTCATGCCAACTAACAGTTAGAGGTTAAAAAAAAGGGTTTCATTTGTTTCCAGTCTCAAAGTGATAAACCACAATGAAAGATCAATGTCCTGATGTAGGAAACACTTCAGGTTAAAATGCTATTGGGATGCTTGAGGTTAAGAACAACACAGGAAAAAGTACTTAAACTGCAAAATGGAAGCTGTAGCAGCAGTTGGGGGTAGATGCTTCCCTACCTTCTCTGTGCAACTTCCAGTAGGGAAAAAAAATCACAACAAAACCCAAAGCATATATTCAACTTTATTTTCAATACAGGTGAAATACAATGTTTAAATGGGAATGCAGACAGTGGTCTTGGAATTAGAGCAGCACTAATGAGTTGCTAATGGTGAGCTTCAGTGGTAGCCTATGCAAAGCACCTAATCACAAAGACCCATCTTAATTTACCTCCTTGTAGTAAATGGGGTACTTGCTAAAACTACTCTGCTTCTGTACTCCTTTAAAAGTGGAAAAATCTTTGATTCATCCTGCAAAGCAGAGAAGCTGCAATGGGATGGAACCAAATACAGAAAGACTTGGAGAAGTTAGTTTTTTTCATCATACCCTGTTTCAACATCCCACCAACTTTTCCTTTCCCTTTAAAAGTGAATAAAATCTCACTGAGGAGTCTTATGCTCAAAAGCGGTTTGTTTTAAGTGATGAATAAACATTCTTTAGAATTTTCACGTTCACCGCAAATACAGATTTGGTTTGCAAACAGCTCTCTAAACTAGCTCAAGTCTGAATTTTACAAGACAAGAAAAATCCTCCCACTTTTAATAAGAAACTCCAAAAGTGATTCCTTTCCCAAAGGCTACAAATGCAAACTATTTATTCAGTTTTTGTTTTCCTAAATAATTGCATAGTTTAACATAACTGTCCAATGAATATTGTTTATTTAGTCTTAATATTTAATTGCTCATGCAAAACGTTTATGCAGCTTTTTGCAACAACTTTGAAATCTGTTTAGGAAAATAAATGCAGTAATTCGAAATTAAAAGTCCTGTTGCTCAGTATAATAACTACATTAGTTTTAAGCAATAAAGTGGAGCTAAGCTTTGTTCTTTAATTACTATTATTATTATTTTTCTTAATATGTATGTGCCCCATGCCTATTTCCTGCCTGGGGCATCATATTTGGAGAAGCTGGTCCTGAGACTGTCTTCAGCCAGTTTTGCATGTACACCATGGTGCACAGTTCATAAAGAACCAGGTGACTCATTACCCTGCTAGAATAAAATGGTAAATGAGAAAACATTTAACTAACCACAGGAAATCCAATTATAATCAAAATCAAGTTATATTTTCTCCTAATTTCTGAAATATTTCTAGTGTGGGAATTATTTTTGTATCATTAGCTGTAATTGTTTCTTAAGTGTATATAAACCTTTTCACAGTTACAAGCTTCAGCATCAGATGGGAGAATCATCTTGGGCAAAGTCTTGGTTGCAATGCTACTAATTCTGGAGGCTCTAGGGATGTAGCCTCTCCGCTCAGTCTGTACTAGAACTTTCCTCAAATGCAATTCTGAATTCAAATAGATGCATATTTTGGATTTCCCAGCACAGTGGGTTCAAATCTGAACTTTATCGCTGGGCAGAACTATTTTAGGTCCAGGAAAAACAGTCATATAGTGTCATGACTGTGACCTCTACCAAATGAATATCTGTCAAGAACCTAATGAAATCTCATTCATATAGCTACAGTGATGTTTTTAATGAGGCAGGACTAAACTCCAGCTAGGTAGTAAAGCAAAGAGCTTCCTATGCATGCTCCACACAGTGCTAAAGAGCAGTAAATTGGATGTGGTGAGCTTAGGGACAAGTGTGTGTCATAGGTAAGGGAAGTTTCTTAGAGCTACTACTGGACATTGACTGTGGGAGGCCTTTCCTAAATGGCTTCTGAGTTGCTGCCCTCAAGATTGTGAAGGTAAACTCTGCTCAACCACACTGACCAAGCTCATTATAAGGCAGATGAGCAGTGTCACTCTGACAGTAATGCTCAAGATATCCTGACTAAGTATATTGATCAATAAAAATAAAAGGGATTTCACTAGGGTGTGTTAACTCATGTGTTGGGCTCCTTGGCCCTGGCAACAGCAGCATCTGTTTTCTCTCAGTCAGAGCAAAACCATAGTATTTGTTGTTTCAGGGAGTGGATGCTGAATTGCCTAGAAAGACCATTTCCTGATGGAAGGTTGAGGACCCACAGGTGTCCTCTGATTCAGTGTTCCCTGTGTGTGGAAAAGGAAACTGCCTATCTATTTTACCAAAAGACAAGGGAAGTATTGTCCTTCTTTGTGCTCCCCTGACCACAGAGAGAGCTGTCCTGTTGTGGTCCAGGAGGTTGCAGGGTGCTCACTAGGAGGTACCCTGAAGGCAGCTGAACTGCAAGGATACAGGCCACTAGCAGTTCCCATTCGTGGACCCCAGCCAGCCTGATGAAGAAACTTCTGGGACTCTGGCACCCTTAAGATGCTGCTTCAGTACATCCTTGCATCAGGGGTTGACCCTTGGTTTTCCATGCAGAGGATAAAGCCCATTCCAGAAGGGCAAGAACTCCTATTGATGGTGAGAACACAAATTCAGACAATGCTTTGCCTGTGCATAAAGATAAATTATGCTTTGCATTTTTAGTCAGCTGTGTCTTTCTTTTTAATTGCTTTTTATTCAGATATGAGATACTTTTCATTAATTCTGAATCCCCTTGGCAATGGCTTGCTAAAATCTGTGAAGGGTGTGTAAGAGTAGACTTTTGATCTGATAAAAGACACAAAAAAATCACTTGCCACATGCACCATTTGTATCAGAGGCTATTGAAGAGACTGAATGCATTTCAGTATCTTCATTGAACTTGATGTCACTTTTATATTTCCTCATTCTGTCTGTTAAGTTTCAGGGGAAGCCAAATTCCTCCACTAAGGGGAGCGTGTGGAGGAGTTGGTAGTAATAAGACTTGAGCCAGAGGATGACAAGTGAGCTGAAGAAGGCCAGCAGCAATGCTTGTAAGAATAGTGTGTCACGGAGATCATTTTAAGGCTGTTATTGATTAGGGGAAGATGAATGTGTCTTTTAATGGTATTCTTCGGTGTATCATTGATCTTCATAGAGCCCTACCAAGCTGCCTTCGGGTGCTTCACTGAGAGCACCATATGTTGTAGCCTGTGGCTGTGCAGTGATAAATTACATGGCACCAAGCTGCTGCTGAGTGCTTCCCTCTCCCTTCAGGCTTTTCCTCAAAAACCTACTTGCTGCACTGGCCCAGCAGCCAATGCTGAACTTGTACACAGCTTCTCTTTGTTTTCTTACATTCCTGGTAGGGCTCATGAATGTGCTGTTGTGACGGAGTAAAGCTTCTGAAATTTAGTTAGAGAGCAGTAAGGGAGTGGCTTGCCCCTTCTATGCAATGAATTGCATGAAAGTTATGTTTTCTGTTTGTATTTGTTCTCAAATAGCAGGGCGTGCTTCAAAACAAACATTAGGATTACAGCTGTATCAATCTTCTGGATTGATTGGGCTGAGCCTCTCTGTCACTTTAAGAAGGTAGCAGGTGTGTTCCTGAAGGCAGTCCCTAGCAGGAATGGCATTCAGTCCCAGGCACAACGTTTTTCAAACAGGTTATAAGCACCTATTCTAAATGTTGTATGTTTATATAAAATCTGATTAAAGAACATTTTAAACATTGTGAACCGTAATTATTTCTGAAAGGTGCTTTCCTTCTGTTTGGGAAGCTTTGTGTTTCATATGGCATGAATAAATAAACATTGTGGAGAATTAAGAAAATGTGATTATTTGCACTTTTTCTTTTTAAGGCAGCTGGGTAACTCACAGGATGAAATTTAATGCTTCTTGATATGCAGTAAAAATTCATGCCCGCCATTCAATAACCAATATGTTTTGTATTGTTTCTTGCCATGACACAGATTGAGGCTGTTTCTGAAAATCTTTCAGTTGAGTGCTATATAGATGGAGAATACTAACTATGCATGTATTCTGGAAGCACATCTTTTTAAGAAAAATGTCAGATTTTTTTCATCATTTTTGTTGTCTTCATTCTAATGCATCAAATAACACAGATGCATTTATTTGTGCATATTTTGCATTCATGTAGCTTTGCGACATACTCTTTCATGAGAGAATGCATTTAGTGTGAATGCTTTTCTTACCCATGAAAGGTAATTAGGTGTGGAACTCCCAGAAGTGTACTGTTGTGTTATAGTTAATGACTATGAAAATATCAGGAAGGTTTAAAAAAGGTTAAACTGGTTTTGACAGTCTATATTAATGCTCCCAAGTAACTTATTGCATTAATTATTTTGGGGTCTAAGTGAAATTATGGAAGCACTCAAAAAATTGTATTCCTTTCCCTTTTTTAATTTAAAAATGTAATCATAGACCTTAAACCCCCCCCATAATCTTAAAAGATTTTTAAAAATATGATTAATTAAACATTTTTCTCATTATTGAGAAAAGCCACAATTATGCCATGATTCAGGTGTGATTTAAGTTCTTTGTCTCATCTTCAGGCCAGGCATAATCTCCATAATGACTTTTTCTGGCTCATGGCAAACTATGCCTTCCATGCAATAAGGAGTAATAATTCTTCATGGGATCAAAGACAGTACAATTATGCTTAATATATATTAAGTAAGTGTAACAGGATCTCCCCACAGTCTGTGCCAGTGTGGCTCAGGATGGAGTGGCACCTCCTCACTGCTGGTTCCTCACTGGTTGCAGTTATCCTGCAGGATTACCCTAATTGTGAGTGACTGAGGCTCAGATTTGGTTCTGCCATCTTGCTGTGCAACTTTTTCAGAGGGAAGTGGTTTGCTGCTGCCTGAGGGCTTTCTGTAGTCACCATTTCAGCCAAAACACATGCAAAAACGTAGATATTTTAGATCTTCCTTCAGATTTCTGCATCACGGGGACAGAGGTCTTTGGTGAAGGTAGACTCAGTTGTCTGGAAACAACACAAGAGATCTATGTGATATCTCCAGATTTAAAACAATGCTGGGAAGCAGAGGGTATTGCCCCCCAAATACTTCCTGGGCTTAAAATGAGAACTGCTGCAATCAGGGCTCTGTCTTCTGAACTTATGTCACTTTTTTCTTCCATAAGGGCTTTTTCCCAAGAATTCCTTGACAATTCAAGTTGCAAGTCTGCAGACTCTGGTACATAAGCTTTTGTTGGTGACATGTTCATTAATCTTAGTTGTACTGAAACTCTAAAAGTGGGCAAATTTGGCATATTTGCGTTATCAGTCTAATCTAAAGCCTTCTGACATAACCAGACTGAGTGTCTCCCAAGTATTCAAAAGAAGAAATATTCTACTTCTCATAATTCTGTAGATGTAATGAGTTCTTCTAATTATGACTTCTTCTGTGCTTCTGTCTGTAAATGACATGTTGAGGGAAAGCTGTGCTAAATTTTCACAGTTTGGCACATTTTATGACTATTCTTATCTCTGTTTAAATAAGTAAAAAGATAAATAAAATGTTCAATAATCTGGGTTTGACTCTTAGGTTTGTCCCCTTCATTTGTGATCTTCCCCTGTTAGGTGACAATTTAATTATCCTGATGGGCAGTAGTGAATACATAGTGCAAGGTGACTTGTCAGGTAATCCCTTGTGTATTAGAGGGAAATGCAAATATTAAATGTCAGTTCAGAAAGCTGAATTATGCTACACACCCAGTGGGTTGCCAGGACAGGCGATATGCCTAAAGTGGTTGGTTCCATCATACCCTTGACCTTTTTCATGTTGTGTCTTTTCCAGGTTTCACATGAGGGGAAGGAAGAGCTCCTTCACTACAGGCCCTAGGGGCGGCACACACAGGGAGCACTGAGATGCTGGGTGGGCAGTAGAGAGTTGTCTGCCATTCTCCAGTGATACTCAGTGCCCTTGGCTTCTGCAGATCTTGAGGGTTCCAGGACCTGCCAGTAAACCTACTGATTAAGGGATGGTGTCCCACATGCAGCTTCCAAATTCCACAAGAACTTTGAATTCTTGAAAGCACTGCCTATTTTCCTTCAGCCCATAACTGAGTTTTACTTGAATTTGACTTTTGCTGGCTGTTCTTCATGCAGCACCAGTGGAACTTTGGGAGATGGAAGAACCTGGTCTTTCAGGGTCCAGCAGGAAGTTTTTGCCTTTGCTGTGGAAAGACGGGCTTTCATCTCTGTGAAAGTATTCAAACTGAGATCTTACAAAGGATAATCCCTAATCCCAGCAGGACTCCCTGTGCCTGCTTTCTGAACAAGCCATCTCAGAAACAAACAGAAGGCACAGGTTCTATGTTCAGCAGTGCTTTGTGAATTTTATAGAAACGTGGTAGTTTCTGAAATTATAATAATACTGTAAAGTGTTTTAGAGTAGAAAGTAGATGTTGGTTGATCACAGAGGCTGTCAGGACTAGTATCATTGACAGCTTTTTGGTTGAGCAGCAAGACAATGGGGAACCAGAGAAAATCTGTCCTCAACTTCTAAATATTGCAGTACTCCAGTCAGGACTTAAGACATCATCTCACAGCTCTGCAGAGCTCTCAAAGGTCTTGCTCAGTCTCCATCATACTGTTTCTTTCTGTCAGTGAAACACAAAGTGGATGTTTTTCCAGTTCTCCTCCTGAAACGGTTCTCTTCAGTCTGGTTGGCCAGCCTGGACGGATAGATAGGTTGACCAATCTGCACCTGGAAGGATAATTCTGTGAAGTGAGAGGTGGTGTTTTCTGGGGACAGTTGAGTCTGTATGTCTGTCTATTTGTGCTCACTTTCAATCCATAAAATAACAGGTAAAAAAGTCTGTATTGCTAAGTTATAAAACTAGTAACTGCAGATTTATGTGAGAGAAAATTATTGCCTGACAATGGATTTGTGATCCGAAGGATGCTCTGCTCAGTTCCTGAAGCAGTGAGAGATGGGAGCACATTGCTTTGCTTTGCAGTGGCTCACTTGCATAAAAACTTTGCCCATTCAAGTATTTCTGAATCAGCCTGTACCTCTTTCACCTGCAAGAGTCATATTTTCTTTCTTCTTTTTATTTTTATTCTTCTTCTTCGACATCTGCCCAAGACTGACTTTCACCTCTGTGACAGATGGAGTGGTGGCATTTCAGCATGCCCACAGCAGGTAATAGTCCAGGAAGACTCTGCCTCACTCATTTGTGGGTGTATTTTTAGATACATTCTCTGCTCATATGTGGGACTAGATTTTCCAGGGGGTGCTGGGTTCTCCTGGAAAAGGACTGGGTGCCTGCTCTCAGCCTGGCAATGCCCCCTCCATGTGCTTGGGCTGGATCCCTGCAGCACCTTGCAATGACCAGGGGTGTGTCTGGCAAAGGGTTTATGTCCACCTAGAAGGGGAGTTGATGGGATCACACCAGAGTTCTGTTAGATTTTACACGCAGCAGTGTTGTCTACCCTTGTCTGTGTGACTGCACGGCCTCTGAGCTTGTGTGAGTGACAGCAAAAGATAAAGATTGAGGGTAGCCACTAACATCCTCCCTGGTCAGAAGCATTATCCACAAGGAGACCAAAATCTATTGAAGAGGTCACCCTGCAGATTTCTCTACATTGTCAGGCAGTAATTTTCTCTCATATAAGTCTGCGGTTATTGGAATTTGTAGCTTAGCAATATAGTCAGCTTTTACCTGTCAGTTAACAGATTGAATGTGCACACAAGGTGGGCTTGAACTGGAAGAAAGTTTTCAGTGTTGGAAGCATGGAGGGAACAGGATGACTGGTCTGTTCTCTTGCAGTCTGCAGTGAACAAAAGCTTGGGGCAAGGAGAAGAAATAGTTAATGCCAGCTCTGCTGTCTCAGCCAGCAAGGCAGCCTGTTAGCTGAGCTCCTAAGCTTTTCTTCTGGCATTATATAAAAACATGCTGCTGTGGCTGAGAATTATTAACATCCAGTTGTGTGGCCTCTGCATACCTGCAATGAAAGGGAACGAAATAAAAGTAGATAAATCACTTGTCTTTGTGATTTTTTCCTTTAAAAGTGCGAGCAGGTATTCATGCCAACATATTCTAGTCTATGACCTTTAGTTTAAAGGATTTATTTTGCATTATTCCTTGCTTTACAGCTTTAAAGACATAGTAATGAGGTACTCTCTGTGCATCCTCCTACTCAGAGAAGCTATATTGAGAAGTACAGCTGTAGCCAGCAGGGTGTTAATCACCACTTACCGACAGGCAGGACTAACATAGGCAATTGGAGAGTGTGCTAATTTTCAATAGGACTTCTACTCTTGCCATCCTGTCTCCCATTAATGGGGTAACATTTGAAATGCTCCAGCGTGAGCTATTTTACTGTGGAGAATAGATTTATGTAAACAAACATTATTTTGGGGTGAAATTAGCCAAGGCATTAAATTGATAAGCAGGACTGCAAACAGTTCTGATTACAAGAATGCGAGAGGAATATGGTGGTTTTCTGTGAGACACGGAGTACCACCCACAGCCTGGGATGGTGGGCTTGGTGAGCTGTGGACTGGCTGATGTGAGATTTCCCTGCACTCCATCAAGTTGAGGGATTTACTGTTTTCCTGCCTCTTGCTGCTGGCCTTGACAGTAGGGAGTTTCAGTGTCTAGTGTCATTTCAGAAAACTATCATTAGGACAGAGGTTATTCAAGATAATTAAATGCTTGTGCCAGAGTCCCATCACAGTGTTATCTCCTACAAATTATGTCGTCTTCTGGATCGTCACAATTTGCTCCTTGATAAATTTTAATTCTTATTAAAAACCCGCTTCCATTAGGGATAACATTACAAGCACAAAGGATCATATTAATTTTGGATCTCTATTACCTTTTCTGGCATTACTCAAATTTTAGATTGTCTTGAGTGCCAGGGGACCAGCATGATGGATCCCAGTGACTAATCGCAGTAGGATAAGAGGTTATTACATCCCAAAGAATTATGAGTCTCATAAAAT
>WEKY01048880.1:28772-50465 GCA_013390045.1 Picathartes gymnocephalus
AGGTGTTTTAGAGAGAGGGAAGAATACAGTGAGTGAGAGTGGGATTTCCTCTGACACAGTAGTATCTGAACCAGAAGAAAGCTGACTCATCTTCTCTAACTAAACCCCAGTGCACAGGTTTGTCTGAGGCCCATTCCTGATGCAGCAGGCTCACTCTTATGGAGACCAGCATAAAAACCTGTTGCATTGGCCTTGTGAGGAGGAGGTGCTGCTCCAGATTGTGTTGGGTGCTTTCAGCATTTAAAGGCTGTGTGATCACTCCAGCATCAGCTTCACTGTGCTTCAAAAGCTGCTTTGTACCAAGCCTGGTGCTGTTGGCTATGGGTCAGCCTCACTGTTAGCGAGAAGATTCATAACTTGTGGTAGCACGGCAACTTATCACAGGGGAGGGCTGCACTCTACTGAGATAAATTACAGTGCCAGCAGGCAGGAACTGATGCCAGTGATTAAACCATCGCCTGCTCTCACCACTATTCAGAAAAAGAGAAAAGTTTTTTTCAGGAATTATAGAAGAAAATAAATTTAAAAGCCACTTTTTTTTTTCCTTCTTTTTGATTTCATTCAATTTCATGTCCTCCTTTGAGGTATTTCTGAGGCGGTGTACGCTCCGCTGAGCAGTGGAGTGTTGTTTGGCAGGTGTCACCAGGTGGCACTGCTTTCAAAATGTCATTGTGTGCTAGGCAAGGCAGAGATTGGCATCTCTTTCCTGCTGACATTTTAATACACCTTTCTGATGAGGCCATCGCTGTGTGAGAGGCCACAGAGTTTGCTTTCGGCCGATATCTTTGATTGAAGTTGCTCCCTGGGAACAGGGCATTGGCGTTTGGCTGAGTGTCTCAAAAGAAGGGATCGCCTCCGTGTTATTTATGACAATCTCCGCTCCAGGATGAGTGTCTAAATGTAAATTACTCAATTTGCGTTTAGAGTATATCCACTCTGATTTCTCCTCCGCTGAGAAACCAGTCTGCAGTGTGCTGACATCTGCTAGCATTCAGAAAGGAAGCAACACATGTTCCTAGAAGTTAAAAATGGAAGAGACATATTGCATTTTCTAACATTGTTTTTCCCTCTGCTACTGCCAGCGTTTATTCCCAGTGCTTAGATCTGGTTATGCTTAATACGAATCCGAGTGGCTTAAGTTAGTGCAGTTGCCATAATTTCTCAGAGCAAACACGGCTGCCACCATCCAGGTATGGTTTTTTTTCTGTTTAATTTACAAGGGTTATAACTTACTGTCATGTCTTTTCTTACTGTTTAGCCATCTACTTTCCCCTAATTGATTTCTTTCCTGGCTTTGTTTGTGTGCTTTAAATTATAAAGTTTTAAACTGCATCATTTTTAAGGGACCCCATTCCACAGCCAGTGACATTAAGGAAGGTGATTCTTCCCCTCTGCTCAGCACTGGTGGGACCACATCTGTGGTGGGATGGTGTATCCAGTTCTGAGCTCCCCCGTATAAGACATGGGCATACAGGAGCATGTTTAGTGAAAGATCACTAAGATGATTAAGTTCTGGAGCACTGGATGTATAAGGAGAAGCTGAGAGCTGAGGCTGTTTGGCCTTGGATCAGTGAAGACTCGAGAGTGATTTTTCCAATACATACAATACCGAAAGGGATGATGCAAAGAGGACAGAGCCAGGCTCTGCTCAGTGGTGCGTGGAACAGGACCAGAGGCAATAGCACAAACTGAAGCACAGGAGCTGTTTCCTGAACATCACAGAACATTTTTTTCACTGTGAGAGTGTGCAGGCTGCCCAGGGAGGTTGCAGAGTCTCCATCTGCAGAGACACTCAAAATCCAACTGGACATGGTCTTGAGAAAATCGTCCTGCAGTAGCTGAAATTCTCTGTCTTCAAAATTCAAGAAGCAAGAGTTAATGTAGCCCAGCTACATAGATTTACTTCTGTCCTGTCAAAACTTTGCTGCCATACTCTCCAATTTGTTAGTATTTTTTCTTATCCCATAGTGTTGTCATTAATTGACACATTACTACACTTAAGTCAGCAAAGTCATACTATACAATGGGTTATTTCTGGGTGCGAAGTGAGAAATTTCCCCTTTTTTGCCAGAATAGATGTGTAAAAAGCACTTCTCATACTATTCCATATTCATAGAATCATCATGGAACGGTTTGAGTTGCAAGGATTCCCCTAAAGATCATATAGTTTCAACCCTGCTGCCGTGGGCAGGGATACCATCTACTAGGTCAGGTTGCTAAGGTCCCTGTCCAACCTGGATATTTCTAAGGCCTACAATGTTTTCACCTCATAACATACTTGTTTCAGAATATATTTTTCTTCATGCATTTCTATACCTTTTTTTTTACTAAATTCTTTCAAGTATCTTTATATTGTTTCTGTAGCGTTACACCGTGAGTAACTCGCTGCGGATCAGGGAAGACAGGATTTACCCAAGCACCACACACACACACTTCGTGTTCTTGCAGAAAACAACCTTTAATTTATTCTGCTCAGCTCCTTTTATAGACGATTTCAATCTCCCGGTTCAGCATCAGCCATAGGCTGGTTTCCGATGCCAGCCAGCCATTGACCAATGAGAGTGCTACATTTTGGTAAGACATGGTTGGCTGGGAGCTCTGTGTAGATTTGAAGACACCCTATCGTAACATGTTCTCATTAATTTAACGAGTATCTTCAAAATTACTGTCATTGTCATAATAAGACCACTTGCTGTCTTTTCTCTTAAAGCATTTAATCATCATATATTACACTGCATAACATTGCATCCAATAACATTGATCAAAATAGCACCCATTATGAATTCTTCTTGGCTGTATTTCCAGACTTGATGGTAATTTCAATTTTTTTCCCTATTGTTTAATTACCAGTCTGTATAACCATGTCAAAAGCTGAGAAATGGTAGCATTTTTTTCATTATTTTATGGGACAATATTAGATTTGCAGCAGTTTGTATAATTGATTGCACTCCTTTAATACCTGAACTGTGGTGACTGAAATTCCTGCAATTATCTACTGTGCAAGAAGCCCCTTGCCTTCTGCTGGGATCTTAGACACCCCTTTAAAAGCCTGATTTCTGCTCTGTTAATAAAACTCATGGTGTCTGGTCTTACAATTTCTGGGCAAAATTGCTATCACTCATCAAGCCCTAAGCCCAGGCAACACACTACTTCATTTCTCAAGTAAACCCCTCAATGTTATTAGGTCTTATTGGAAGCAGAAGGAACTGAGTAGGAACTCCACACCTACCAACCACATGGCAAACAACATCGTCATGTCCTCTGCCAAGTGACAGCAATGACCAGGTCTTGTCAAAAGCTCTGACACAAAAGTTTGAAAAATTAATTGAGCCATCATTATTTTGAATGATAAGGCAATAAACCAGTGGCTCAGTGCAGCCACACTTATGAAGCTGGGGAACTCAGCCCAACAATGAACAAGGAAAAGTAGCACTCAGAGAGACATCTTTTAAAAGTCAGCATTTTGTAAAAGAAATGATGCAACTGAGTAATTTTTCCAGTAATGTAATGTATGTTACCTGGAGAAAACACCTTTCCAGCTGGCCATCAAAGACTGACTGGTTGCCATGTTGTTCACCAATTGCTGTAAGGAAAGAAGCATCTACTAAATGCAGGCATCATTCCGTGTGCTGGCTGTCAGTTACTGAGTTGCATTTGATCTGAAGTCACTGACATCAAGAATTGTGATAGTGGCTGTGGCAAGGGGTTGCCAAGAAAAGTGAATATAACTGTGTAGAGCTCAAATGGAACACCCCTTCAGAGACAAACTCATTCCATGTCTTGAAGACAGCTGTCTTTAGGAGGGGATAAATCATCTCTGAAAGTACCTGCCTTTCTCTGCTTACTGCAGATGAACTGCCTGAGACTAGGAGTTTCACACTGACTGAAAGCAGGTTGAAGAAGTCTTACCCTAGAAGCCCTGTGAGAAGGAGTAGGTGTCAACAGAAGTCAAAGGTCTATATGTTAAATTGAGAAGGCTTTGAATGTGTTTACACTTACCATTTTCATCCTATAATATAGATTAGAAATGGGGGAGGCTGACATTTTAGAGATAAGAGATAAGGAATATCTATGTTTGAATGGATGGTACCTGTTTTCTATTCCCAGTGCCAGACTCCCCAGAGGAAGCTTTTTATCTGCATAATTAAATTAAATTAAAATGTCAAAAGAGTAAGGAAGACCAGACACAGCTGTTCTCAAACCATGGAGATCTGTGCTAATCCATAGTGCACTGGCAGAGTGCACTCAAGAGATTCCAGAGCAAGGACATTTAAAGCAAAAACCGTTTACAAAGATCAGTTATTTCAGTGGTTCACAGCAAAGCACAGGCATGGTAATTCTTGAGCTCACAACTGGGAACACTGAGAGGAACTTTGACCAACAGAGTCTATAGATCTCAGAAGAGATCTTACAAAAATCTGTATTTCAATTTACTGGAGTTCAAGAAAGAAAGACAATTTCAAGAGTTCAGTAGTGTCCTACAGATTTCAAAGACCAGAAGAAATTTTAAAAAAAAAAGCAAAGATTTTATGGAATTACTGTGTACAAAGTATCTCCAAAGATTTGACTTCTTGAAAAAAAAAGATCTCTCCAGTCACTGAAAAAGAAGAATTCAAATATCAGATATAAATGTGTTCATAATTACTGATACTGTATTCCACAGAGTCACATGATTTTATTTTGGACATATTTCAGTATTTTCAAGATCAAAGATATTAATTTTATCTGAAAAATTAAACTGAAGAAGTCTATCTTCTTGAAAGGACACTGGCTTGCCCTCTCCTGGTTTACCTTTGCGCAGATGCAAAGGGACACAGTATCTCACTGGGGTTACCCAGCCTTTCACCTCTGCATTTCAGCCTGGGCTCTTGCAGGTGTTTGGACAGAAATAGGTCTCCTGTAACCTTTGTTCTCTGCTCCTGTCCTATGGAGGGATAATGTCTCCTTCTTACAGACTTTTGAGGCCTGAAGCAGTCAGGTTTCAAACTCAAATGAATGCAAAACATTTCCAGTATTGAAACACTGTTGCAACAATTGTTTGTTTACTTATATTTACGTCATTTACTTGCACTTTGAGGGAATAAATCCCTGTCAGAGAAAATAACACCATGATTGCTTTAATTCTGAGCATGTATAGTCCACCTATCATCCAGCTAATTTACTGTGCTAACAACTGTCTCACTGCATAATGAATTAGATAATACCTTTTTTAATGTCCACAAATAATTGAAGTCCTCCTTCAGCAAGGCAGTTAAAGGCTGTCCTTGTTCAGCAAAGTGCACAGACACGCCTTTAACTTTGTACAAGGTGATAATGGCGACAAGATGGCCAACTGGTCCCCATCTAATTGAGCTGTTATTTTTGTCTTCAAGTAACTTTGCCTGTGAAGTTGTGCCCATTAGTGAGTGTAAAGTGCTAGGCTGAATTTAAAATAAAGTTTACTGCGTAGCCTAGAAGTATGTTTTTAAAGGATATTAATGTTACTTTTTGGCTGACTGACAATATCTATTTCATCCATATGTCCTCTGGATTAAAAAAAAGAAAAGTTTGCATTATTTATGAGTGTATCAAATATTCCTTGTGTATTAGACTACTTTTTCCTTACCAACTATTTGGAGACAGTTTTTGCACTCAGGAATATATTTCTTCATGAGAAATAGGTAGACAAAACCAAATCATCTTTCCGCTAATTGTCCATTACCTGTGTCTTAGATATTCTGAGCATCTGCCACTAAGCGGTGACTATGAAAACACATTACTGCCTTATTAATGTCAGTCATTAAGATTTGTACTGCCTGAAAGATGCCATGAAAAATATGAGACAGCCATTTCCAAATAAAAAATGAGAGAGTGTCGTGGTTTAACCCCAGTCATCAACCAGGCCCCATGCTCGCTCACTTCCCCACCAGTGGGCTCAGGGAGAAAATCAGAAAGGTAGAAGTAAGAGAACCCATGTGTTACAATAAAGAAGAACAGGGAAAGCAAAAGCCATGCACACAAGCAACACAAAACAAGGAATTAATTCACTGCTGACCATGGGCAGCCACCTCGAGGAGAGCAGGGCCCCATCACATATAAGGGTGACTTGGGAAGGCAAACACCATCACTCCAAACGCCACTCCCTTCCTCCTTCTTCCGCCACTTTGCATACTGATCAGGATGTCCTATGGTCTGAATATCCCTTTGGTCAGTTTGGGTCACCTGTCCTGGCTGTGTCTTCTCCCAACGTCCCAATGCATCCCCAGCTTCCTTGCCAGTGAGGCAGTATGAGAAGCAGAAAAGGCTTTGGCTCTATGTAAGCCCAGCTCAGCAATAACAAAAACATCTCTATATTATCAGCTCTGTGTTCAGCAAAATCCAAAACACAACCCCATAGCAGCCACCATGCAGAAAATTGACTGTACCCAGCTGAAACCAGCACATTTCACCCCTTACTCCATACCGTTTGCATCATGCCCAGGTACCACACTATTCAACACAACTTCGTTACTCACCATCCCCACTTTCCCATCGTTTGATATAATAAGCAGATATTGTTCCCTTAGTCCATGGAGCACCCCTGCAAACTGTCCCTAAAATTATCACAAAATGTCTGTTGAATTTTCTGTTGAATTGAATGTCAGTTGGAAGTGGAATGTTTAGTAGTAATGGTTTTCAAAACAATCATTTTGTTGTCCCGGGCCATGCACACTTGAAATAGGTACACACAACAGGATTGTAAGGTAGATAAACTACTAAATCTTCAAGATGCTAATATTTTGAAGTCTTGTTTCAGTTCAAAATTCCAGATGAAACAGAAAAGGGATGGCCTGATTTACAAAGTTGTTGGTATTAATGAAGTCACCTGAGGCCCCAAGCCATAAGGCGTGAGTACCAAGTCTGGGAATCTCATACTCAAAACCTTTCTCGATTCTGTCATTGGAAGCCATAGCTGTGATTTGTAAGGTGTCTGAGGAGTCTGTGCATGTGCATTACTCTGCCTACTTTGGGGAGTCTGAGAAGCCCCATGAGTCCCTCTTGGGGAGCACAAGTGCGAAATGCCTTCCTTCAGGATCCTTGCAGCACATGTAGTACCTGCAGATGCAAGTGCCTCACCCAAGAGCAATTGGGCTTGCTTTTGTCAGAAGCTGGTCGTGGTGTGTAGGAACTGAGGGATGTTTCTTCATTTTCATCTATAGCCTAAGAGACTTGAGCTTGTCTCTCCCATTGGTCATGAAATCATTGTGTACTTCCTGTCTCTTCAAGGAAGGAATTTGTCCCCAGTCTTTGGTTATGTTTCCTTTTGACCCAAAAGAAATCAAGATTCAGTGTGCAAAAGTGCAAGGATATGACTGTTACAGGAGTTGTAGGAAATGCTAATCAAAAAGAAATTAAGTACACCATAGTGTGAGGATGATTGTGATAGGAAAAGCAATGAGGAGATGAGATATTCTGTGCCTGAGCAGAGTCTGTGCAACCTGCTGTAAATAAAGCACTGAACTATGGGCTTTCAGATGATGATAAAAAGAAATATTGAACAGGCATCTCACTGAGCACTGCCTGTTCTGTGCACTGAACAAAGCAGAAGTTCTATGGAAAAATAGTAAGTTTTATTGCAAATAAGTAGGGTGTTATAGTGGCAAAATAAATGCTGCACAAATAAAATTCTTTCTGGAATTTTCCAACTCTGAGGACAATATTTCACCTTGTAACAGAGACTTTTATACATTACATTTCGCATGGAATTGATACACTTTTGTAATTAAATATGTTGTACTCCTTTAATTTTATGTTTGATATTCAACATTTAAGGAATTTAATATTTTAGTTGTGTCATTTACTTTTATTCATATAGTTCTAGCAGACTGAAGCAAGGAAATGTGTTTTACAGGGAAAGACTTGCAAAGGTTTAGTAAGTTGGGACAGACACAGAAGTGATCAGGGCAGCAAAATGAAGCAGATCATCCTGGTGTCTTTGTCCACTCATAAATCCATAGTGACTCCTGCACAGTTGTAACAGGTTAGGTATGAGGGCCGCAATTTTTTTTTGCTTTGACCACACAGTGGAACTGGCTTTAGATATCCTATTACGTGCTCAAAAGCAAGATTGAACAATGATGCAAATTGCTCCTCTGACATAAAACCACTGTGCCACTTCAAGCTGTTCAGAAGGAGTCAGTAAACTGGTTTTGTGCCATACCAGGCTGTTTCGTTCTGCATCTCCCTGTGTCCGTTGGATATCACAGGTGAACACATAAAATCAGTGAAGGCTGGTATGGCCTTGAGCTAATGCACATTGCCTGGATTTGCCATGGGTCATATTTGCAGTGCCAGGCCACGTAGCCACACACAGACCTGGAATGGAGCAGCAGTGGAGTAGTCAGGAGGGGCTGAGCCATTTCTCAGCCTGCCTGAAGATCTCAGCTGCCCTTCTGTGTCGTGGCCTCGATGGGATGCTCCTGTCTCCGTGCTGAACCTCAGCGGTCGGTTATTGCATTCAGCCTGTTTCCATGGTTCATTTCTCTTTCAGAGCTGACATGCTGTTTGATGTTGCCTCCTACCAACCCTTGGTAATAATATATTTTCTGATAGTCTCTTCTTAAATGAATGGAAAGCGTTCATTTTTAAAAGCGGTAAAGAATTGCCATTTGTAACACCCACATCCATTTTTAAGAAAAGAGAAAACAGATTTCTTATTGAAGGTGAGAGAACATTTTCTATGGCAAACATGACATCCAGATTCTTCCGTACACATATGACTAAAACAGTAGAGATTTTTTAAAATTTTTTTTTTCTGCTTTGACTTTACTCATCAATATGAGATACTTATCTCATCAATGTCAGGGGAAAAGAACTACGACTATGTGGATGGCTTGAAGTAGCACAGGGATGGATGGCTAAGCTGAGTCAGACCAAAGATCCATCTAAGCTAACACCTTGCCTCCAAAAATGGAGACTCCAAGGAGGACAAGTACAAGGCAAGCATGTAGTGGTGATACCCCTGAATATATTCCCCTGGTTGAAAAATTCAAGGCTTGAGAATTTCTTGCTTATTGGAGATTTCTCTGTATTTAATGGTGGGTTTATCTGCCATGAACTAGTCAAGTAGCTTCTTCAACAACTTTTTAATATTACGTTTTTCATTCAGCTGTTTTTATAGAACATGATTCTCTTAAAGCCTTTTTAGGAAGCAAAGCTAAGCCCAGGCTAGGTTTAACAGAACAAAGTCTAATTGCAATACTATAATATTATAACTGCCTTAGGATATTTGGCATTGAAAGTTACACCGATGCCACATGCCATATGCTGAATGATGGGGTTATGCCAGTATAAAACTCTAAATAACAGGAGTAAACCTGCAGAAGGGAGAAGACTGCGTAACAAGTTTTTCAAAATAATTTTTGGCTCTCAGATTTGTTAAGAAAGCCTGAACTGACAGTCATATAGCTAATGCACAGGGATCTAAAGTGAGCCCTCAGAGAGTCTGTGTATCTAGGATGCAAAAATGAGGTGGTTTCAGTTTCAATGAGCTAAAATTTTTAAATGTCAATTAAAAAAATTTAGCTTGTAGAGGAAGGGCACAGATGAGGTCAGCACCGTGAAAATGGCTGTGGGGAAGCAGCCACATGCCTAAACCAAGACATCTCTAGATGAGACCTGTCCCTCATGCTCCAGCCTTCAGCCTGCTCTCCTGAGCCAGCTGCACAGCCCCTCTGCCCACCCCAACAAGCAGCAGCACAGCTCTGTGGCTGACAAGGGCTTTAAGTGACACCATCCCACTCCCACTCATATTTTCCCTGCAGCCAGCTCACTGGATAGAGAAACTTGGTGGAGGAGCAAATGGTCTTAAACTTAAACTTATCTAGGAGAAAGTTGATTTTCTTCTGTATTAGCCCAAGTCTGTGGTACATGGAAACACTCTGTTTCCTCTGCAGCTCTGCCAGGCATAAAGTTATGCTACTGCTGTGTGAGAACACAAATAATGAGGGAAAACAAAGAGCACAAATAGAGGAAAAAAGAAACAAAGTTGTGCCAATGAATGAGAGAGAAGCTAGGAGGAAAAGTGCTGGACAGAGAAGGGTCTCTGAGCAAATCTCACCAGGGATTTCGGGGATATGGTGAAGCTTGATGGGCACTGGCCCTCACCCTCACCCATGGGCCCCATGTGATGAATGAGGAGGGTTGCCCACGCCTGCCAGAGGGAGAGCAGGGATACAAGTGCTAAACAGCACTTGGTGAGACTACTGGGATATTTAGTTTTGTCATATATTAAAAATGATACAGTTTAAAACAAAATTTTTCTTTAGAAAAAGCCCATTGAAAAGGAACAACTTCAAATTAACCCCCCGCAAAAAACCCCAAAAACAACCCCCCCCCAAAAAAACCCCAAAAAACCAAAAACCAAAAAACCAAAAAACCGAAAAACTAGATTAGTTTGCTACCTTTTTTTTAGCTAATTTTTCTAGGAAGGTAGCATATCTTCAATTGCTCTGATGAGATTTCTTTTTAAAATTCACAGGTGTTAATTGATGTTAAATTATATAATATTTGATATATGTATCACAAATATAAGATTGACCCAGACTATTTAATCTCTGTTAGATAAAAGATAGAAATATTAAAGTCATTAAAACTGTAGAAAAATATTCATTATATAATAATAGTTTAACCTGAATTTTGCTTTCCTGTTTGCATCACTTTTATACTTGTATTGACAGTCATACTCCATATGAAACAGAAAGCAATTTACAGAGTCTTTAAAGAAATCCTAATGAATGTTTCATGTTCAAATCTTTGTGTTACTTAGGATACACATCAGCAAATTTGCTCCTTGTTAAAGCAGAAATATCTTTCATAACCCTGTCATCATCCCACTCCTTTTAGAGCAAGGTAAGTTTGTGACCTGAAGAGCTCTCTGGGTCTTCAAAGGGAAGGGAGGAAATCCAAAGATAAATGTGCTTACCATTAGGTATTCTTAGACCTTAAGCTCAGTTTCAGATAGGCTTTGTTTGCTGCCTGAATTCATGTTCAGCTTCTGCACAGATGTTCACTAATTTTCGTGAGAAATACTTTTGGAAATGAGGTCCCACAGAGGATTCCCCTGGCCTTTAGTTCAGAAAGATGCTAGATCATGTTGAGTCTCAATGTCAAATATCTCTGTGGGGAAAGACTAGAAAGCCTGATTTGCATATGTGAGCGGGTATGGCAACAGTCTGCTGCACTAATGTATGAGAAGAAGGTTATTTGACAATAATAAAATAATAAAATTGCAAAAAACCAGTCCAAAGAAATAAAAAAAAAAGGGAGAAAAGGAAGAAATTCCTCCTTGTTTTTACAGACAAAAAGCAAAAACGAAGGAGGAAGAGAAGGGAACATAGTTCAGATAATGTGGCTGGATTTTAATAAAGGCTGGATAGCTTCACGGCCCCTGAAAACATTTATGTATAAATGAGTTGAGATAATAAGGTGTTGGGGGTTGGGTTGTCTTTCCTTTTGTTTCCTTTTAACAGTGTAGAATTTTTTTCCATTCAGTTGCTAAATAGCCTTAATTACTGAGTACTTAAGAAAAACAAAGGCTATACCTAGGCCTAAAGAAAAGGCCCATCTATGTTTACTGTTCTGTCGGGGAGTTTTTTTCTCGAAAGGGGTGGGGGGTGGAGGAATATCTCGAGAATTGGGGACTAGTAAAAGGAGAGGGGAGGGGTGGAGCGGGACTGGCTTTCGGAGGAGGACACGGGAAGAGACAGCTCTGCGAGAGAGAAGTTTTTTTTTCGCTGCTGCTGCTGGAGCCCTGGCTTGGAGCTGTTTTCTTCTGCCTCTTGGGGTGAGCCTCTGCTTGTGAGAGCAGCCGCTGAGCCTGTTGCCATCTGCTCGGGTGCCCGGAATCCCTGAGCTCGCCTCTCCTCGCTGGGCTAGGAGCCGGGCGGCTGCTGCCCCCCGCCCCCACCGCTCCTTCGGCACTGCTCTGGGTTTCACTGCGCTGCAGCCCCGCTCCCCCGCCTGCCGAGACGTCCTGCCGTCCCAGTTTGCTGCTTTCCAAGAATCCTGCTGGGGCACTGGAATCGACTGCTCCAAGGAGGTTTGTGAAGCAAAACCTCTTTTCCGTTTTGTTTTCCCCTGCTGACTGAACCACCATAGCACGTGCTCCCTGCCGGCTGGGACCATCACTGCACTGAGGGGGGAAAGTGCCTTCAGGCCAGGAGGTCGGGACCGGGTTCTTGGTTCTGTTTTGTTGTTAGTGCCATAAAAGTTGTTGTTTGTTTGCTCTGTTATAAATCCTAGTAAAAAACTGTTATTCCTACTCCCATATCTTTGCCTGAGACCCCCTTAATTTCAAAATTACAATAATTCGGAGGGGAGGGGTTCACATTCTTCATTCCGAGGGAGGCTCCTGCCTTCCCTAGCAGAGACCTGTCCTTCAAACCAGGACATAAGGCTAATCAAATGTCATGCTTCAAGTAGTCAGTTCATGGCCTGAAGGGACTGGGAAGTGCTTTTTTGCCACTGCACAGATGTGCTTCATTGATTAGGATTTGTCCATTTCAGAGGAAAGTTACAGAGCCACAAGTGTCCATGATGACTTGCTTGAGCCAGTATTCTTATGGAGATCCATCAGCATTTTGGGTGTTTTATTTCATGTGAATGCACAAGTTTTGCAGCAGCCTGAACTCTGCCATGGACGTGGGTTAAACATGACTGTACCATACAGCGCTATCACTGAGAAATCATGGAAACTTTGCTTAAAGTTTGTGCTGCAGATCAAGGTGCAGAGATTCATTTGATTGAGTTAGCAGATTGGTGGGTTTGTGCTATATCTGCAGGACTGAATTCATATAATCTCTATCTAGTTTTCCTGGAAAGTAATGAATCCCTCATAGAAGCTCTTTAGAAGCCTAGGTTTCTTTATTTCATCTTACTAGCTTCCTTCTCAGAGCATAACATCCACAACTGATGGTACAGTGCAGTCCACAGCCTGGCATGTGTGACTAAGCCTGATTAATTAAGATTTGAGGTCAGAAGAAGGAGATGGTCCCATTTTGTCTAGGTATTCCAAGGTCAAAGGTATGGTAAATAATAAAAACATCACAGAGCTACAATTGAGTTAAGAAGATGAGGACTTGTAATGCTGTATCTGTAAGACATTCAGAATATTAAAGCAGATAACAAGGTATGACAAACAAGATTTGTTTTCCATATCTGCAGGGAGTTGAGAGGACAGTGCAAATAACTTTAATACCATTTGTACCTTAACTGTGGTGCCTACGGGATGCATTGTTACAGAGCTGAAATCACTCATGGTCACTCACTTTGGGCTTTTCCTACAAATTACAATATAACACAGAACCAGGCTGCATCCTGGAGGCTGCCTCACCATGGCAGTTTGAGCTGACTCTGTGTCTGTGTGTATGTGTAAAAGGTCTCATTTTGGCTGGGTATTGCAAGTAGTGAATTTGGAAAAGCTTGATCAAAGTTGTTGGCTTGCCAAGTATATAGTGGAAATTGTGCATAAAAACTGATTCCCTTTCAAGCGGCAGTTTTTATTGTATGAAATTCTATCACAATTTCACTTCTAGTTGGTAAAAGCTTTTTTCCTAAGATACCATAGTATCTGTAGACAGAAGCATTATGACATCAATTTTTGGAAAGCAAGTTAAGCTTTTGCTAAGATTTAGGGAGGATTAGAGGGCCCCCTTGTGGAGATTTTATGTATGTATCTGTGTATATATATATTTATGTAAGTGAAAAAATACCTATTAGATCAATGGAAAGGGAAGATGTCAATTTTGCTAATCACTTTGAGTTAAATTATTTATACCAAAAATTTCTAGATTTGCTTAGATTTATATATTCATACCAAATATTTCTGGGTTTTCTCAGATGCTATAAAGTATTTTAGTAAAACACCAAGTTTAGTGTAAAATGGAAAGTCAGCAGTCTGTCATATAAGTATTCAGTTGAAATACCATCATCTTCTTGTTTATTGGCTTACAGGTAAAAATCACACAGTTGCATTACAAGAAGAGGAATTTTAGGAGAAAAAAATTAGCATTTTTGTACAGCTGGGTAATTTCCACAGGTTTTGTGAACTATTTCAATGTACAAATAGGGAACACTACTCTTACAACATATTCATTAGTAGAATCACCTGAAATTCTTTAATATCTGTATTGTCATGTTGTTTACCATATGGGAGGCTTTAAAAACTCAGCATGTAGGACAAGAAAATGATTGTGATGCCTGGATTTTGTGATGATCGTTTATAATTTATGGTCATTATGCTTGACGTCAGAATTAATAAAGATTTGAGGCAAAGCTTAGAGAGAATAAATTAGTGTACTTTCAAAGGGATTTCAATTACTGAGCCCTTTTTATTGTTAATTACTTTATTAATTGAGTAGAATTACTGTACTGATTCAAAATGCATTGCAGTGAAAAATCCCACAGAACTTCTATCTGAGCATCCCAGACTTGGAAAAGAGTGCCTGCAACTGAGCTGTTAGTTGGAAATCAAAGCTCAGTTAGGGAGGGAGCTTGGTTAAACTTGTGACACAAACGGTTTCCAGTGAAAGCCTGTTAGAGAGGAACACTGGTGATGTTGATGCTGCATGTCTTACATAGCCAGAGAATAAAATGGGATAGCAACAGCTCCTTCAAAACACAGGAAGAGGATGAAAATAAACATTGTAGTTGAATTTAAAATAACTGATTTTGCTTTTGTTTAGACCTAACAAAATCTGACTGAAGAAATGTAAATGTCAGAAGATTTAAGGATATGGCTACATTTTATTTGTTTTTTTCAGAGGCTCTTTGAAACTGGATTTTACCAATCAAGTGTATCCCTGTAGGTAGCCAGGACCTTTGTGATAACAGATCTCCCATAATTCTGTATGAAATTATGTAGAGATTTTATTCCTTTAGAACCATTATGAAAGGCCTTATGTTGTTTAAGTTAATGAATAGGCAGGAGTTCTGTGTCCCCACCTTTTTGCATTGGAGCTGGAGGAGAGCTTGGTCACCCAGGCAGTAACCTGCCCCATGAGACTCCTCCTGAAACAGGGACTGCCTCTATCTTTTTTGGCAGCTGCTGAGAGATGGCCACGTGATTGTGAGGAGGGTTTTGTGGTTTGTCCTGTGTGCATAAGGGATATTTTATGAATCCTGTTATGCATAGCTGTTACCCATGACTACAGGTATCAGCCTTGTTCAGGAGGGTCTCTTCCCAAACAGGTTTCTCTTACCCTTTAAGGCTGTATTGGCAAAACAGCTCAAACTGCAGGTTCCTTGTGCAGCACTATCTTCAGGTTTACTCTTCTCTTGTCCCCTGTCTGTAATCATCTTACTTTTCTCTGGCCAGCTCTTGTTTTCTGCTGCCACTTCCTGTTGTGAGCCATCCCCTTAGCTCGTTTTTCCTGTACTTGTAACATCTTCCTGAGAAAGGCAAGTTCAGAACTTCCTCCTCAGGCTGGGTCCAGAGGCAGCACAAGGAGGAGGTGGGTAGGACAGTAGTGCCAATGCACCCTGATTTCATGTTCCCTTCTGTGCAGTGGCAGAGCAAAGGCAGAGAAAAAAGAAACAACAATTTTGAGTAAAGAGGTCACATATACCTCAGATTTACACAGTTGTTTTGAGACACAGCAATCATCTGTACACAATAGTGACGAGATAGGATGGGGGTGATGTGAGTAATGGATTCCTCCTTTGCCAGACCTGGCCACAAAAGATTTCTTATTCTTCCCAGCACAAATGTCTTGCATGTCTTTAAAGAATCTTGCAAGACACTGCACATCTATTGCTTTTGAATAGTATTTCCTCCTATGTGTGCTCACACCCTGTTTCTTCAGACATACAAGAGCTGTTTCATGCATGTGCTTGATAGAACAATGCAACTCTCATTGGTTGAATTATTATTGCCTTTTGTATTTGTATTTCTTTCAGCAAGGTTCTTGCTCCTTCACTCCTTTCAGCAATTTAGGGAACACTTAGAACAGCTGAGCTTGATATAATTTAGGCAAAGAACAAAAATCACTGGAGGGAACTTTGTTGGATTTGTGTCTCATCAAGAAATGATTTAAAATTTTTATCAAGCTTGTTTGTTTTTCCATCAAATCACCTCATCTATACATTTCTATTCCAGACCACTTCACTCTGAAACAAATTGTCATTTCCCCATCTAAACCAACCTCTGTGTTCTCACATGCACCAAAGCTGGGGCCACCAGCCTCTGGGCTGTGACATGTTAATATCCAGCATCCATCTCTGCAAGCAGAATGGAAATTTCCCTTCCACAAAGTATTTGATAGACCAGCATCTACAAAGTTATTATACAAGACAGAAAACATGAGGCTGAGCATAAGAATTTTCTGGTGAACAAGAAGCTGATAACAAAACAGGATGTGTTGAAAGAGGAACTTAAAGGAAAGTTATACATGAATTTCCACAAGGCTAGTCTTAACTCTGACCCTGTTTCATGTTTCCATTAGTGACGTTGGCACTAAAAGCTCAAATATATTAATGGAATTGCTTAATGATCTTGAGGATTTCATAAAAATAGGTGAAATGAAGTTTGGTAGTACAAAATCATAGTCATGCATCTGAAGCCAGGAGAAACAGCTGTTCTCTATCAACTGAGTGCTTACCAGCCAAAATGGGGAGTCTTCATATTCATAGAATCAGAGAATGGTTTGGGTTGGAAGGGACCTTAAACACCATCTAGTTCCAACACCCCCTGCCATAGGCAGGGTCATCTTCCATTAGACCATCTTAGCCAGTAACACAGTGAGTATGAGTTTCCAGAGTTATGTGGCCCCATAAAAAACCAAATGCAATGTGAGGGTGTATCAGAGAATACATTGCCAGTGGAGAGAAGAAATGTTTATTGTACAATTCACCTCTAAAGCCTCGTGTGAAATTTGCTCAATTCTAGACATGTATAGTGAAATTTGAAATCGTCCAAGTTCAAAAGCCAGGAGAGGACTGCTATGATGACCAAAAACTGGAAAAAATCTCAGGAGCTCCCTACTTTTGTAAGCCCCCTGTCAAAAGCTAGCATGAAAAGCTGAGATGTTGGAAAACTCAGTGAAGGGATTTAAGCATCACCCAAGGGTTTTGGGGACTGCAGTGTGGTCACTTACCACTTTTCTTATCAGAGAAGACAATAAAAAGTAGTTCATCTTTGTAAATTGAAAGTTGAGAGGTGTGACTGTTCTCTGATCTTCAGCTTAAATGCTATTTCTCCTTCCCTGATGTTACATTTATAAATTTCCTTGATATATATGCAGTCTTAACTCAAGAAAAACTGGATCTAAGTAGACCAAGACCAGGTTTTGTCTGAGAATAAGACTTGTGTTCCTAACTGTAAGAAGCAACCTTCACAAGATGTTTTCAGTTGAAGGAACGGCATGAAAAGGATATTTCAAAAGGGGCTAGGATGCTTTAGGAAAGGGATAATTCAGTGCTGTTATCTGTGCTGGCAGTGTAGGCAGGGCACTGTGATGTCTCTGACATCTTTCTTTTGCTAAATAAATCTAATTTCTTCATATCTGTTCATACTACTCTGTATTTTCCTCGCTGCCAGTGAGGCTGAGCTTACCTGCATGTTTAAATATAGAGCAAAATGCCCAACTTTGTGCTTTGTGTTTGAAAATTTATGCCTAAACCCTGAAGGCAACACACAAGAAAAATCTATATTAGCTCAGAGAGCTCACACATATTCATATGCTATTCATGTATATTTTCTAAAATACTGGGATTAAAACCATGGGTAGCTACATCATTTCTTTAGCCTAGGAGCTGCTCAAGATCCAGACTTGATACCTGTGAACAAACTTAATTTCTTTAGGGACATGTAGAGGCTGCACTGTCCTCTCCAGTTTCTGGAGACTCTATATTGAATAACATGTCATTGAAATAAATATTCATGAAGTTGTTCAATAATTCAGGGTGTGCTGATTTGGTGTGTTATAGACCTAGTTAAAATCATACTAAAAACCCCCACAATTTCTTAAAAAGAGACTAAAAATCCTATGTACTGTGGCCAGGAAAGAGCAAGAGAGAAAGAGGATGATCTAGTTGGCGAGTTGGTTCTGGTTTGGTGTGTTGTCTGACAGGACTTTACATTTGGTGACAGCAAACTTTCCACTGTTATTCAGAATCCCAGAGCCCCTGGGGTGGGACGTGACTTCAGGAGGTCTCAAGTCCAACCCCCTGCTCAGAGCAGGGCCACCACTGAGCATAGATGGAGTTGCTCAGAACACTGTCCAGCTGGATGTTCAAAATCTCCAAGGGTGGGGGATGCAGAGCTGCTATTGACAAAGCTTTCCAATGCTTAATTATTCTGAAAATTAAAATAATTTTCCTTGTTTTCTCACCTTTTTCAGTTTATGACTATTGTCCCTCATTAGTTATCCCACCATGCACAAGAGTGAAAAGCCTTGCTTGATCTTCTCACTGGCCTCTTCTTAGGTGCTGAAAGGCTGCTGTTTGATCTCCACATAATGTCTTAGACACATCTTTGAAATACTTCATTAAAATCTGTATCCTCACAAATTTATATTCTCCTTGGTCAAGAAAAAAAGTCTCAGCACTCCCACTTTCCTTTTGCAGCAGTAGGCCCCAAGATACATATTCACTGATGATTTTGAAGGCCGTGTGGCAATGTGATATGTCAAGAATGTAATTATTATTGTCATGATTATTCATAACTTTTAAAAAGTACAAAATCACATGTCCTAGCTCTAAAAGCAGACAACATTTTAAAAGGAAATTTTAAGTTTGCATAGTCCCAGGCCAGTTGTCTTCATTCCTGAAATATTTAAGGAAAAAAAAAATAAATAGAGTCTCCACAAATGCGGTTTTTAACATTGTTTTCAGTATAGATGTAGTGCTGGATTTTGAAACTCATCTTTTTTTCTATATTATATGAATCTATGAAGGAATGCTATGTTAAAATACCTTACCTAATGTCTCATTCTTGTCATATCTTTGCATAGCTCTACACCATTATTGAATTTGTTCTAGCTTCATATCAAGGAAAATTGGACTCTTTAGGTGGAAAAATTCCTAATGTTGGGTGTGCAGCATTTGTGTTGCCAAAGGTTCACTCCCTTTCTTCTACCCATCTGGATTACCCTAAATCACTACTGTTAAAAGTTGTTTGATGTCAGAGAGTGAGTGATCTCTAAAGACACTCTTTGTCATCTGTCATTCTTTAATCAAGTGTAGGACACTAATCTTCTGATCAACAACCATGCAAAAAAAATAAAACAGTGCTATAAAGCTTTCCTGAGGTTTTTTTGATGGCATAGATACAGAATTTAATCTGATATTTCAGAAGATATTTTTAACAAAAAAAGGGCTTGCCATACCTAAACAGAAAAAATGGGAGTTTTGTAATGAAAGCAGTGAATTACTGTAAAAGAAACTGAAGTTGGTGACAGGGACTACTCCTCCTAACATGCAAGGAAATATAAGGTTTCACATTTCTTAAGTGCTTCCCAGTGCCCAATCACCACATTTCTCTTGCCTGTAACACACTGTGTCATCACAAATAACTCCCCCTGCAACCACCTTTGCTTTCCAGAACCAGAAATACAATCCCAGCTGTCTGACTCCCAACCCTCCCTCTGTCACACTGATATATTGGTATATCAGCAAAGGGGTTGGTTTTTTTTTTTCTTTTTCTCTTATTTAACTCTGCTAAGTTCTCCTTTAATGTGGAGTAAGAAGGTATGGAATATTACAGCCACTGTTTTAAGTAAAGTGCTCACCATCCCAGATAAAAACAGCAGAAGTGGTGAGTGCTCAGATCCTCTGAGAAAACAACCAATTAAGTGCTTTTGCTACATGCTGAGCAGGTGATGCATGTGAGAAGAGTAGATAAACCTTCACTTTTTAATGGTGGTGACTGTTCTTCCAGTAAAATGTAAATAAACCCATGAAAACCTGAAAGGACAGCTAATGGTATTAAAGTCACAAACTTACGTAAAGGATTTCTTAGAAAACCATTCCATCACAGTGTCTAGCATCCTGTGACAGATGCCAAGCTGAAGAAGCCTATGTGCTCCTGCTACATCATCTTTTCAAAAGTTTGTGGGACAGCTAGGGTTTATCTGTCTGGCTTGGTGGATAAGCTGTATGATGTTTCCTGCAGCCAGATGGACATGCATATATTTTGTGCGCTGTTTCATAGATTTTCCTTACAGCGCCATTGTTCTGGATAAGTAAACAGTCTGTTCTTGTTATTTTGGGCAGTTTATCTGTAAATTAAGCACACCATGGATGCAGAGACACTCTGCAGAGAAATGCTTCCAGCTTCAAGCTGATACATCTGCATTTCACTAGGGTGACTTTGACCAGTTCAGATCAACCTGACAATGTTTCCTTGCTTTCTGACTTCCCCCATCATTCCTGTTGCATTCTCTTATTCCCTAATTGTACATGTGCTGTGTTATAGTTATTTTTGTTTCATTTGTTTACCCTCTTCCTTTCACCATTACTCATAATGATGATACTTTGCCCAAAGAGATGTTACTGATTGTGGGCTAACTCTGTTACTGCCTCTGAGAACCTGGGCTTCTAGATAAAATCTGGAAGTATAAGGCTTTTGTTCACATAACGGCAGTCCTTCTTAAGCCTTCATCTTGCCACAACTTCTGTTGGTAGCAGAAGTCTGCTGACAGGATAGCTTTTGGTGGGTATTTCAGACCTTTCCTCGAGAGCACACTCACTTCCACAATTAAAGCTACTAACTTCTTATCTCCACTTGGGACACAAACTTGACCAGGGCTTTTATTTTCCTTTCTACAGGAAGAACCAGAATGTGGGTGCTATTATGGTGCACCTGGAATTTTCAGTCACTTTGGTTTTCTTTGTCCTGTGTGCTAGTGTTTTCCAAAATATTCTCTGGTGACTCTTTTTCTCCACCTCAAATAGTCTTCTGTCTCTGTATTTGCAGCCATGAGCACACTGTTCTCCTTTTATGAAGATGCCATTCATCCTTCTTCCCCAGGAGGCCCTATAGGATGTTTTTGTTCTTAGTGTGCGGTGATCCTTCACATATTTAGTAAATCTCCCTCAGCTGGGACATCTGTGCCACAGTGATAGAAGAGGCAAAATGCCCTGGTTTGGGATCACCTCTGCTTATAGTAGACTCTGCTCCTCTGAAATTAATTTCTAAACCAGAGCAATACCATTGAAGGATTAATGTAAGATTAGAGTATTTATATTAAAATACCTTATAATGTGGAAGAAATACATGTTCTTAGGTTATAACTAGAAGCTCGTTTTATCTGTTCTATTAATTAAAGGTTTTCTTTGCCTAATGCTAATGAAGAGATTGGATTTCATGCAAGTAGGACTAGAGCCTTAGGAATTACCAAGTACTTTATAATTCTAATGTAAACAGTAGCGTGCAGCCCATGCTTCACACCGGTGCTTGTTTGAGCCCTTGCATGGATCATCAGGCCCTTGCCGTGACCATCACCTGTCCAAAAAATCAACTATTGCATAGTGACAACCTCAATAATCCATTAGTTTCAGTACATCATGCTCTAAAGGAGGTTGCTTAATCTGGGGAAGCTGTATAAAATTTCCGTTCAGGAGGAGCTAACACTGACTAGTGGGCTGGTGTTTGAAATGAAATCTAGACTGTTCTTACATGTCTGTGTGTTTCTAGAAACAGTCACAAGATACGTCGTTGGCACACACGTGCATTTA
>WEKY01048881.1:0-42217 GCA_013390045.1 Picathartes gymnocephalus
TTTCTGTGGTGAAGTACAGATTAGTTAAAGGAGTTAAACAAAATCTGACTTCTTGAAACCATGACATTTCAGAGCAGCCGTTAAGGAAGGCTTCTCTGCAACTGCTCCCTGCACAAATTTGATGAGCCAAAGGCTAAATTAAGCACAGGGTGTTGAACTTTGGAGCAGGAGGACCTCCCTGACAGGGATGGCCAAGCTCTATAGAGTCATTTTGTCTGAGAGCAGCCCCCAGGGAATTGTAGTTCAGCTTCTGAGTAAGCAGACCAGTAATTAAGCTTCAGGTCTTTTATTGTTATGTTCACACTCATCAAAATTAAAGACAGACTAATTCTTTTGAACTTTGTTTTGAGCTTTGGTAAAATAGTCTTAACCTTTCAAGCCTACAATGGGAGCACTGATGCCTGCTCCTGTCAGTAGGAAAATGCATTTTGATTATTTGGCAGAACTTAATCTTGGCAATTAACTTCAGAGTGATGAAACAATGATTTGCCTGATTCTGAACCAGTCTAATGCCCAAGATCAGAGACAGACTTACTCTGTGATTATATGGAAGATTGTGCATTTACAAGCTGCAATACAGATGGTTTCCTCATTAATTTTTATGCAAATCAGATAAGCTGGTTTTTCATCAAGTTGTGAGTACACGTCACCAGATATGATGTATGACACAAGGTAACAATTTTATACCATTAACATGTGTTCCCTCTGCTAGATGTTGGCATTTCATGTGAAGTGTAGCTCATGGACGCATTCCAGTTTCTGAAACTCTGGTTACATTTTAAAAATTGAATATTTTTGCATTTGTTTGCACTCCTTTGTTTTTTTTTTTTCCCTGTTCATGCATATTCAAAGTAATGTGTCTACGGGCAGGAATACTGGTAAAATAGCAAATTTTAAACTAGTAGTAGAGGATATTGCAGTGGTCCAAGAATGTGACCATAGGAGTCACCTGGGCATGGAGGAAGAATGATTTCCTGCAAGAAAACTGAAAAACAGACAAAATTTCTGGTTTGAATTTTTTTCACAAACCTTTAGGAAGAAAACCCCCACTGAATTGTAAAAACGCCCAAACCCCATGTCTCTCCTTCAGAAAAACCTTATTTTCAGCAAATTCCTGCTACTATGAATCTGACAATACCCCTGACTTATCAGTGTGACAAATTTCAGTTATACAGTTATACAAATAATGTGAAAGCAAATGCAACGTAGCAACAATATTACATCTCCAAGGGTGGTTTCCAAGGCTGCTCCTTTGGTGTGTGGTTGAGCAATGAAAGTTTCAGTATTCCTTAGGCAGCGAACACATGAGAAGCAAATTCCTTTGCTTTGCCATGATCTGGCTGCACCTTCAGGAGCAGTTTTGCTCCCTCTGGGTTATATTCTGCAGTCTCCTGATGATGTATGATGCAAATGCTGAGGATTTTGGGTTAGGATCTTTTTTCTCCATGCTGTCTTTTCCTCTACAGAGCCCATTTCCATCAGGTGTTTATACCACACAGGATTAGTTTTGCTTGATTCTTTGACTCTTTTGTCCCTTTTCACTTTTCATTCTTCATGAAGCTGAATGCTATTGCTTAGCATTTCATTCTTTTTATCATCCTCATTTCATATCTGTCCATCAGCATTAAGTACTGTCAGGTTTAAGCCTTTGAATGATCAAAGCCTTTCAACATCTCTCTGTTGCATCTGGTTTCCTTTGTTACCCATTCTTTCAGTGTTTCTATCATTCATGCAAGATGCAGCTGCTTTTTCAGTCCTTTTGCTGTGCTTCATGTAACTCTTCTGAATTTTCTAGGCCACCTTTCCATTTGTTTCATGATTCCCACACCTCAGATTTTGGTATTAACCTTGAGTATGTGATATTGTGAAAAATGCTTTCTGAAGTGCAAACCCCTTCATCACATCAAAAGGATGTCTTCTAATACCTGTTAAAGCATGTCATCTATTTAATCCTGAGGGTGACCGTGTTCATCATCTGTAACTATTGACTTTCCGGAGACAACTACAGCAATCAGAGCAATGGATGTTTGAAAATATAAATCTCAAAACTGTGCGTGTCAAATCCCTCTCCCACCCCAAGGAATGAGAAATGTTTGTTGCCATTCTGGAAATGAGAGCCATTGTTTTAATGCTCTCACCTCTTAAAGCTCTCTTTTCCTCTGCCGTCAGGTTTTGCTTTCCCACATTTCTGTATCTGTGGGAATCTGCAAAAGAGTTTGCCTGGGGCTGGACATCCTCAGTCATGGAGGGAACCAGTTGTTCTGATCCACAGGACATTTTGAGTGGGCACTCAAAACAGTTCTTGAGGCCAGGTATGTCAGGGTGCAAACTGGTTGTTGCCATGGTATTCATGGAAGCTCTAGGGCAATTCTGAGAAGAAACTTGAGAAAGCCATAGTACAGCCACTTGCTCTGCAGTGTTACATCCCCCTTGCTAATGCTACAGAGCAGGCTGAGGAGAGACAGACTTATTTTGCCCTTGAATACCTACTTCAGAGATTGGATAATTTACATGATTTAGCCTCTAAAGGTGAAATATGTGATTTAGTTTTGTTATTAGCTTTTAATGCATAAGTGTCCTGCTATGCTTTATTTCATGGTGCTGCCTACCCAAATATGTATGAACAGCATTAAACTTCCAAACAGCCCTGCTCCAAGCCTCAATATGTCTCTTGGCTGAAAGTGGTGCAGTAAAATCCAGTGTTCATAGCAACCTTTCTATGTTGAAACACTAAAGTTTTACATTTGTCTAATGTATTTTCACTTGGACCTTAGAACTCTCGTAAAGTCTTTGCTCATGTTGCCAATTTTACCTGTTCTCCTAATACAAAGAATCCCAGTTATTACTTCGTCTGACACTTCGAGCAATGAATTTCATGATAATTATTGTTCTTACCCTTTGCTTTCTTCCCTCATATAACATTGCCTGACACTTTCTGTAATAAACTAGAAAAGCTTAAGTATTATCCATGATTCACTCCTTTCTGCCAGAGCTAAACCCTCCTCTTCTTCCCATGTCTGACTGGTTAAGCTGCTCAATGCACTCACACCAGCATGGCCAGTATGAGCTGAAAGGGACCTGCCTCTCAGCTGGTCACTGATTTTTATCACTCAGCACTAAAGGCACGTTGAATTAACTCTCTTGGACTTATGTGACAGTTTTGAACCACCCTCTTATTTTTCAGATTAATTCAGACAAAGAGATGCATTCTTAATGGAAGATGGAGAGAACAAGAATCACTTCTAGATTATGTATTTACTGAGCACTATAAAATCCTCTCTGAAAATTAATCCTTGGTCCACCAGTTGATGAAGTCAAACCAAACCACTGCAGGTTGTCTTAACAGGACTGCATAATACTGAGGCTTTGCCATCTTGAATAGGGTTTATGGAGAAGGTCAAGACTAGTATTTTGTCCTGAAGAAATTTGTATTGTTTCAGTCTAGGCATTATCTGTCATTCCACACAGAAAAGGCAGAATTTGTGTGGTCTTAGAATAGAGCAACAGGAAGTCACAGAAAATCAATCTTTAAATGGTTGCTGCTGTGGACAGCAGCTCACGTGAGAAATGTGCTCTGCTTTGTGGGGCTGAGAGTACTTTGTGGATGACTATGTTTGCATAGCTGTGGAGAAAGGGACTTGCTGAAGAGTTAGAGATTGTATAAATTAGGGTGTTATGAACTTTTTACACAGCAAAAGTGAGTTAAGTTTGGGAAATTATTCCCGTGGCTGTTGTTTCCCCGTTAAAAAACAGTTAGTTTTTGGAGTGCTGGAGCACTCCAAAACCCATGATGGAGAATTCCATAATTGCCTAAATAGTGATAAGAAACGTTTCTGCTTACCTTCCCTCTCCAAACCTAGGTACTCCAGAAATTACACTGGTCAGAAATATAGGAATGAATTATATTTTGTATTTGATTTGTGGCAAGCTTAAGATGTATTGTCATTTGTAAGCTAGAAATATGACCTTTGTTCATGTAGAAAATAATCTTCATCTGTTTGAGGTACACACTTTAGGAAGGATAATGGGAAAATCCATAGTGATCACTAAATTAACTATAAACCCTCTCAGAAAAGCCCTGGTGCAATACTGAGTAGTTATCAGAAAAAGCACTCCAGCTCAATATTTTTCAGCAGCAGCATAAGCAAGAAAATTAATAAATAGACAAAAGGAAGCTAAAATACTTGGATGACAAAGAAGAATAAGATGAGAAACAATACTGAAAATATGAGAAAGCCATCATGTAAATTGAACATGTCACTGACAGCCTCACAGCAGGTACAGTTCTACTGCTGTGTCTCAGGAAGGGTTTCTCTAAAATAAAAGACATTCAGAATAGCAAACAGCCTTAGCTACATGGGAAACTCTCATAGACTAAGAGAAAGAAAAGAGGAAAAGATTAAAAGTAAGAAAAAACAATATCCCCAGGACACAATCAACAAACAATAAAGGACATGTTTCCATTTCTGTTCACTCTCCAGAGGGTGCAGGAACAAGCAATAATTATCCAATGAAATAAAAAAGCTGCAAATCCAAAAAGGTCTTACATTTTGACCAACAACTTTGAGACCTATTGGTACAAAGATCTGAAGAGATTTTTATTAAAATTACCTGAATGTGAAGGGCAAAACAAAAGAAAAAGAAAATCCGTATTTTAGTCAGAGAGGAAAAATACTTTTGGGGTTTTTTAAGGACATCCCTTTTCAGGAGAGCCTTTTGCACGTGCTTTACTCAACATTATGGTAACATGCAACTTCCAGGAGAGCTGGGCTTGTAAATATATTCAAAAGTTTTCCTGAATCTTAGGAAGATGAGCCAGATATTACCAGCTACCAATTGCTTCAATCTAGGTTTTTTGTGTCTCACCACAAGAATCTTATTTCTGGCTCCAAACTGTAGTTAACATGCATGGGTGGCCAGGGCTGATGTGACAAACAGTCACATTTTTATACTTTTTTCAAGTTGTTTGTGGCTTATAAGACCTGATAAACATCCCAGACTCCTGAACTGACTGCCAAAAGCTGGATGGTACATCTGAGGCCATACACTTGCTTCACTGCTGTGGAGAAGACACCTTTAATTAGACCCATAATGTCTGTTCTTATGTTCATCTGGAACAAAACTTTTGCTTTCTGTTTATTATTACTTCCTTGCATGGACGTAGTGTGGGCCTAACTTTTATAGTTAATGCGTCATGCCTAGATTTTAAAATAATTGAGAAGGAGGCTTTGTTATTCAAAAGTAGATCTTTTAATATAGTTCTTATCAAAGTAAGAGTATCTTCATTTGTGGATATATTCACTACAAATAGCTTAATAATTTTTCTGATGCCAGAATGTCTCTTATCTGATGACTTCTTACGAGCACATTAAAAAAAGAAGGTGGCATATTTGATAAGTCTTTGTGGCTTCCCTAAGGAGGGAAGAGAAAGGAGTGCTGAGGGATTAGAGGTCTGATTAGTGCATAATGAGGAACTTTACTTTCTAAAATAAAATTAGGGTAATTATAAAATGACATGTTCACAAATCAATGCAATGACTTCACTGAGGTTGCCATAGAGCTGGAGATCATAACACGTGGAACTGCCATAATTTCTGCCACTAAAGTGAGAAATTTGCATGAGGCATGGTTCTTTATTTTTCAGCTTGATTTCCTCGACACTGACTAGCTCTTTATTCCTTTTGCTTCCTCTAGTCTTCCCCTGACTCTTCTCTACATTCTGATATGGTTTTGAGGATGTGCACTCCAATGACATTTTTCCATTGCACTGCTGGTGATCTGTTGAGAAAGCCACCCACAAAGACCCCTGACCTAGAGATTGTGCCCTGAAAGCACCCTGAACAAGGCTGTGGGTTGGAACCATAACAAAAATACTGAGTCAACACATTCTACCTGCATCCTGCATTATGACCCTGACCTCTGATCTGGATGGGGACTTCACTTATTTCTCTTTTTTCTGGGAGACACTGACTCTTGGGGAGACTCTGTGCACAAATAAACTTACTGAGAGACCGTTGCTGACTTCAAGTGGAGCTGAAGACCCTCACAGACAAAGGCAGCTGAAAAGGCCAGTGCTGCTGTCCCTAGGAGTTCTGCCCTGATAAAGTGAATTGTTGATTAATCATTCTGTTGAAATAAATACCAGATCTCTCTCAACAGAGGAAGAATCAAATGTCTGCAGGGTCTTTTTTTTTTTCCTTCAGCAATATTTAATCAGTTATTCTAAAGCATTAAAGCATGTTCAGCATAAAAACCAATAAAAGCTAGTTCTGGTTTTGTTATTTGGGTATTTATTAAAATCTCTTCTAATGGGGTTATGTTTGCTATAGCAGACTCTCCTGTTTGGCATATGTTTTGCTATGTGTTTGGTACGTAGCAGTTTTTTTGCACCACTGTATTATTACATTATTATTATGACTCTATAATTTTGAAGTAGGATTTGGATCTACCAAAGTCTTTTACCAGGCAACTAAAGAAGGGGAAGTGTAAAACCTGTTCGTGCTGAGGTTTCAGTTCCTGTGACCTATCTGCCAGAAATATTTATAAGAATATTTTTGGAGAAGTAGTAGATGTTGTTTTATAACATCGAAACAAGCTGTACAATGCAAAAATTTTCCCTGCTAACCACACAGCAAATATACCACAAGTGCAGCACAGAGTAACACACAAATAAATATATGATGAAATTTCAGTCTTGGGAGATAGTTCTAACCAGGGAAAAACTTCACTTAAAAGATCCAGAGCTGTATGGTATTGTGTATGGTAAAGCACATATTCATTAAGGGTAGTTGGATTTGATTTATATTTCTAGTTCTTTCCTACTGTAAGGATGATCCTTCCATAGTTACCTTCTTGTTTATACATAATATCCCTGTGTGATTCCATCTGGAAATGAAGAGTGCCAGCACTGAGGAGAAGAGTGGTCCAACACTCTTGTGTTGTTGTAACTGTGACAAAGTCTGGTAATTATTACTACTGATGACATACAGAGTTGGCATAGTGCAGCAGAGGTAACTACAGACTTTGCACAAACATAAACTACAACACCTTTCCATGATAAAACCCCCAATACATATATGTATAAAACCCACATAAATACATAAAATTAGTGCTTAAATGCATTACAGCTTCCTATGCATTTTTCTTCAGTGCACAAAAGGAAGGTGGAAGGAGGAGTTGATCAGCAAACACTTGCACAGGTACCTCTTTTTCATCTCTCTACAGAGTTAGAAAGCTGGTATTTCTGCTGAAAGCTGTCAGACCCTTGGGTTTGCCCCAGCTATTCTCTTTATCATGGCACCACTTTCTCTCCCTGGGTGGACCCTCTCTGTAAGGAATCTCTGCTTTTCCAGCTTTGCATGTGCAAGAGACTGTCTCCTCCACAGCTTATTGTTCAAACTCCTTACACCAGGACATGTAACTCACTCTGATAACCCCCTTCCCTCCCCCTGTGAAAACAATTTTATTTTCTTTTCCTTGGGTCCATATAAGTCTTTTCTAGAGACCGCATGGATTTGCCAAGGCAAGATAAGTTAGCACACAATTAGCAAGAGGAAATATGTGCAAGTAACTGAGCTTCAGTTGGTAGGGATGTTACGTTTTTAGTTATTGCCCTTTAATCCAGTTCTTGACTCATGACTCAAATTCCTCTCTTCTGTACATGACAGACATCCATTTTTTTTGTGACAGCTGCTTTTTACCCATTCCAAAATTTGTATGCTAATACAATTGCTGCTCCATGCTAACTAAAGAAGAAGTTAGCCCAACCTCCTTAATTAGGGCTTGCATGCCTCCATTTAGCTCAGCTGCTTGGAGGAAAGCATCCTTCCAGGGTGAGCTATCTTCTCTATAGGGTGCTGCCCTGCTCTTTGGATGATGCCTCTGAGCCAGGTAGGGAAGCTGCTTTCTTTCTTATTGCCCCTTTGGAAGTGAGGAGAACTGTTGTGCAGACAAAAAGTAATAGGGACACATCAAAGCCTGTTTTAGTTTCTTTCCTCTCCAATTTCCTCAGTTAAAAGGGAGGCAAGGAAGCATTTTCTGTCTTTAAAATTTTTTTTGAGGACTGGTTGGCATTGTCTACTCAAGGCTGGACTGAATAACTGTATTGTTATTCCTCTTTGTTCTGGATGGGGCCTAGGATTTATGAGCAATCTTCTTATTTCCTGTTATGTTTTGGAATAAAACTTTAGAATACTTTATTTATTACGTATTGCAGAAATATGACTTGAAAGTGGTTGTTGTATTAACTTGTACAGATCCTGTGAAAGTGGAGCAGATTTACTCAAGCCACAAATGCAGCAGTACTTGTACTAAAGACACAGTTAAGCACATGTTAAACTGAGTAGCACATAAAGTTGTGAGCACTGTGAGCTAGCTTAGGTACTGTCCCGGTTTTGGCTAGGATAGAGTTAACTTTCTTTTAAATAACTGGTACAGTGCTGTGTTTCGGATTTAGTATGGGAACAATGTTGATAACAAGTACATAGTTAAAGCAGGCTGGTTTGGATGCAGCTCAATTAAACTACTTGTGCTATCATAGCAGGGTTTTCATGGAAGCCTCCTGCTTGCTGGCTCAGGAACATGCTTTGCCTATGCTTGGCTTGCTGGGGAGTTCCTGATTCTTTTCCCTTCCCTCCTGTCTTGGACACAGATGTAGAAATGGGGATTCCTTTCTTCACCCCAGCCTGGAGAGAGAAAGAAGTACAACAATCATGGATTCCTGACTCCTCTTTCTGGACGGGGACACAGAAAGAAGAGAGGCAGCTGGAGGAGGAGAGGTCTGTTGGGTAGCCAATCCCTTCCAGACTGTTGATGGAATCATACTGGGGGACAAGCAAGAAGCAAATCTTGTCTTTAAATAAAATATTGATGAATTAGTTCTCACAAGCATGTCTAGATTTACTTCTTGACATGTATATATCTATATGCTCAATGAGTTAAAAAACAACAGCAAAGTAAGCTGTAATTCTGAAGGAATTGGAACACAATAATGCTGCACAGAGCTTCCTAATTAACAAGACTGTGAAGTAACTGGAGTAAATTAGCAGAGACAATTAATTTACACTGCATCAAAATACACACTGGAATGCTGCAGAGCGAATGCATAATTTTCATCTGATTGCTCCTGAGAACTTTTGGGACCTGATATTCAATTTATTTTCACCTGATCCCTGAAAAGCATATGGAGGCTTCTAATGTTTTCAAATTTTAGTGTGCAATGACTGGAATTTAAAGCATTTTTCTGCTTCAAGAGTGTGGACTGTAATCCCTGAGTAGCAGTGTATCCATAATATTAGTTTCTTCTCTCCAAGGCTAAGATTATAATCTAAAGTTGCATGTGCAGCAGTGGTGATGGTGGTAACTCTTTGTGACCATCTATAGGAATAAGATTCTTTTAGGTGCAGAATGTAGATAGGCCCTGAAAGTCAAATAGAGGGGTGTTTAAAAAGGGGCAGGTTTGTTGCTGCAAGCAAAAATGCTCTGATCCAATCTCAGATGCCCCCTCACAATGGCAGCTGAGGCAGGTTAGTGAAAGCCTTGCATTATACTGATACACCACAGACTAGGCCCATGATTACTACACGCTAATTACACTGTAAATCCCAAGTGCTGCACATCTTTAAAGCACCACCTTTCTGGCCTCATAAACTACCTCTCTGCTACCAGAGGAAGGTAAGCTATCATAACTCTGTAGAGTTCCTTGGTGGTATGCATTTGATTCTCAGCAGAGGATTTAGGAACACAAAAGCTTCTCCTGAATGACTAATAAAGTGCATGCAATTGAATGCAGACTAACATGTCCTTACTTCCGCACCACTTTATTCACAGTCCCATAATGGCAAAATGCAGCAGCTTCTCTTCATGTAACGCCCTGTGTTAAGAATCATGTCTTAAAGGCCAGTTCCAACCATCACAATGAGCAAAGTTAAATCTGAGGTGGGTATATAAGCCAAATAAATACCCACCAGAAACAAGTGTTGGCTCCAGAGAAACATGTCTTCAGATTAATAATTTTGGCACTTCTGTGTACTTGCAGCAAGTAATTCAAGGTGCCTACTGCTGTAATGAAGGCTGGTAACAATGAAGGAAAACCCCATCCCTCAGTGTATTAAATGTTTGGTGCTGTAGTGAGTGATGAACAAAGTGCATTTAGCTAGAAGACCTGTGCTACTGTCCCCTCTAATGGAAGCGTGCCTTTGAAACAGCTGTTATATATTACATCAGGCAGAATTTGTATATTGGTACACTTGGGTCATTTTCTAAGTGTGAATTTGTTGATGTGAGTATAATGCTTTGTAATTGGGGACACTCTCTTTGGGCATGCCCTACTTAGTATATAAATAAGGTGCGTCTGAGGTAGAAAATAAAGAAATGGCTGCTTTTCCTCACTTGAATAGCCCTGCAGAGAATCTGAATGCTGGAGCTACCACTTGCACGTTAATGAGAGGCTAATACTTAAACTATGCCAGTCTGATCTGATGGCTCACATGCAATCACATTGGGTACCAGAGGCAAGAGAAATGCTAGCTTTGAGTAAGAACTCATTCGTTTTCATTTCTTCACTGGTTTAAAAAAAAAAAAAAAGTACAGAAACCTTAGGTGGAACAGTATAGCAACTGCTTTGAATAATTTTGTAGTTATGTCTTGAAATGAGTGTTTTATTTGCTTTGAGTCAAAAAGAAAAAAAAAACCAAACAAACCAGAAGACATGTCAAGACATTTTTGTCCTTCTTATGTGACTTTTACATTGTAATGTGTACTGAGAAATCCGTGCTGGAGAGGATGATTATTATTCTTTACTAATACTTCTTTAGGAACTGTGAGTCTGAATACCTTGATCTTTCATTAAGGCTTTGATTCCATCAATGAAAATTGCACTTCTGATTATTTTTTGGTTTGGTTTGGTTTGGTTTATTTTGCTATGATAAATCTATTTTACAGTAAGGACAAAACCAGCAAAAGTCACAGGACCATAAGTGGGAGAAGGATTGTGGTTTTCAGCAAGAACTAACTGGCTAAATATATTTTTAAAATTGAGATAATTAAGCAGACTTTTTTTCTGCTAGGAAGGCTATGGAGAAGATTCAGTATTTTGCAATCATTGTTTAATTTAATTGATGTTCTAATTCTAAAAGTACAAAAGATTTAATCAGGATTGGCTTCAGTATAATTATTTAGTAAGCTTTAGTGCTGGAGGAATGAATTTAAGTGGGAATGAGACATTACTTCACTCAACTGCAAAACAGAACTCTTGAACTTGATGAAAGGTTTGACCTTCTTTCTTTTGGTTAATCTCATTTTGCCCTCTGTACTTCAACTTGTTTGGCCAAGAACAGTAGCAGAGGAACTATGAAACATTAGAGGATGTTTCCTGCAGAAAACAGTGCTGGGAAATCACACTGGATAGATAGTTAATGTTTTTGGGAGGGTGGAAATTGAGAAGTCCACATGTCGTTCTGTGTAGACTCTCCTAAATCAAAACCCATATTTTGTCAAAAGTAGGGAAAATATTCCAGAGTGAGTTGGAGAGCACCCTCTGCAGACTGGCTCACATCCATGGTGTGGAGCGTTGTGGTTTGAAGTGTTGCTGCCTCTGGGCTGTCCTTCACTGGAGATCCCTGAGCTCATGGTTGTAATGGCTAAAGGGAACATGTGATTTTATTTCCAGTTTTGGTGAATGTGAAAGGGAGAGTTCACCAGAGCCCATGGCTTGGTGGGCTGGGGACCAGCTTCTCGAAGTGCAGGTTGCCAACTGCTGTGCCTTTGTTGTGCAGGGCATCCCAACAGCTCACCCTGGGGGCCTAAGCAAGAGAAGAAAATGAGCCTTAAGGTACCTGAATAATTTTTTACACCCCACATTTAGAGTCATTGCCACTAGACTGGAAGATCAAGTTAGATGCCAGAAATTAAATGATTTTATGCTTCCTGGAGGTTTTATTGAAACTTATTTGAAAAAAATTTAAAAATCTGTAGTATAACAACATTCACTTTGTTTCCCCTTGGTCAAGCTGAGAACAGGTATCATACCAGGGCACCAGAAATTAAACTCCTCTTTTGTGACATTTTCTTTTTATTCTCTTTGTAAAATATTCCATCCCAGATAGGACTTTGAGATCCACCAGGCTGCACTTATGGATATTTTGCTTGCCCCTGTTTGTCTGGGAAAACAGGTAGACCTGGGATTAGAAGAGTGAGGAGGTTGTGTCTGGGAAACCAAGGGCACGTGGTGGCTTTGCAAGGGGAAGCCTGCTTGTGAATATGGAATAATTCCTGGGAAGCTTATTTAGCTCTGGCTAAGCCATTGTTGCAGCTGAAAAAAGAGACCAAGAGAAATAAAAATAACAGTATCTTATTGAATATTTCAGATGGAGAAACTCACATAGAAAGCTTCCTGAAAGTCTCTTTTCACTTAAAAAGCTGAAGCCAAAATTAGATCTCAGCTTTAATAATCTGAAGGAGATAAAATTGGACAGTTACTTTTGGGGTTTAATCTTTCTGATGGTATCATCAGAAGGAAGAAGCTTAGTATAACGTGAGAGTTTGTCAAGTATTTTTCAAGATGTTTAATGTTTGAGAGGAAGGGAAAGGTAAGACAATATCCCTGAGTGGAAGCTTCCATCATTTCCTTTGTTTGCATTCTGATGACATCTGATTACTTAACTTATAAAGATATTCAAGTGGCTGTAAGTACTTCACCAAGCCCTTGTGTGTTATAACTGCATAAACAGTTGAGCAATAACTACTGAGCAGAGATTTTAGGAGCTGTGAGATGCTGCTTCTGCATCTGTTGGGGGATATGCCTCAGCCAAACTGAGATTTTTCTTGATGAAGTGGAAATTTTCCTTGCTGGTATTAATGAACTCGGGGGCTGAATGACAGGTTGTTCGGGGGAAGACTGGGCTATTTTACTTCCAGGCATAACTCAGCTTCTTCAGCAGGTCCGAGAATTTCAGAAAGCAATCTGGGCAGCTAATGGTAATGGCAACTTAGCTGTTTCTTCCAGAAGTTCATTCTAAGTCTTCTCATTCATGCCCTCATTCAGAGGCTCTGTCTACATTCGGATGTCTGATTAGGTGCTGGTTTCCTTCCAAATATGTGTATTTTCTGAAAGTGGTGTCTGTAGACAATGAGATGTCTGCTCCTTCTATTAGCACTGACTCAATTTCTAACACTCCCAGAGATCCAAATCGGGGACCTCAATGACTTTTTTGAGAAGATGCTGAAGATTTAATGTTTAATATTATTGGGAGCATTTTCTGAGCAGCCTCATAGACTAGATTTGGTCCTTGCTTTTTTCTAGCTCTGTTGTTGCAGCGAGTGACCCTGGGTGACAAATTACTCTCAATGTGTCTTTAAATTGTGATGTGTCAGCATATAAACAGGTACTTCCATTATGGGTCTTGAGTGTATTATCATCTGTGTTTTCTTGATTGTGTCTGAGCAAACGTTCTCGTTCTAGAGGGGTCAGCACTAAAAATAAACATTTCACATGGTGAATTACCGCAATTCGTATTCTATAAAGGAAATGAAGAAGAACAAAAGAAACTATGGCGCCATCTTTGGCCATTACATGGAAGAAGGAAAATCACACACTGAGGAGAGGAACAATGAGGGAAGGCAATAATGGAACATTGCATCACCACCTGAAAATACTTCAAAATGAAATACAAATATACACTGCTATTTATGTCTTTCATTAGCTCTACACTAGGATGCAGGAGGTTTGGGGTAAAATTTAATAGAAAATGTCTATCAAGAGAGTGATGAAACCCCTCTTGACCTTTGTTTTATTTTTCTGGAAGGTTTTTTTTTTGTTGTTGTTTTTTGTTTTGTTTGTTTTTTTAAATTTGTTTGTTTGTGTTTATTTGAGTGGTGATTTTTTGTGGTTTTATTGAGGAGGTTTTTTTTGTTGTTGTTGGTTGGTTGGTTTTTGGGGTTTTTTGTTTGCTTTTAAATTGACAGAAAACAAAAAAAGAAATACCACATAATGGAAATGAATGTCAGTAAGAGAAAATGTGGAATTCTGAGTCTATAACTTCCTCAATGGTGTGTTCCCAGCTGTTCTCCTAGGAAGTTAGCAGATCTATACTGCTTCACTTGAAGATTTTGTGTGTTTCTTAAACCATCTAATGGCATGCCAAGCATGACAAAACATTTGGACACATTTAACAGCATACCTTATTTTATTGTCAGCTTTGGTTGCTGGAATAGGCACAACAAACCATAGTACTTAACAGTTACAGTTCAATAGCTATGAAGGTTCATCTCTTTCCCATAGGCTTCAGTCATACACTTAGGAAGAAAAAAATCCTTTGAATTAATTGGAAATCATTTATGTTGAGTGTCAAACCACAGTTAGAGCAAAGAAGTTTTGAAAAATCAGTGGCATGAATGACTGTTTGCACAACACTTTCTGGTAGTTGCAGTTAAAGAATAGATTGGTAGAAGTCAGGAAAGTCAGATCTTCTAGTTTTCTCTTTTCCTGAGCAGGGCTAAAAAATAATGGGTGTCCTTTAGAACCACAGCAGAAGCTATTTACAAATTAGTAATGTAAAGCAAAAGTTTAAATCTATCAAAGAAACATTAGTCACTGGGTTCTAATCAAAGGTGATACAGCCTGATGAAATGGAGGGGAGGAGATGGAGTGAAACAGGTGACCCACTTAGTGTTCTTGTTAGGCAGCAGTTTCTGAAAAGATTTCAGTACAGCTGCAGTTCAGCAAAGCACTTGTTTGTATGTCCTTTTCATCTTCAATAATAAACCCACACCTATGTATACACTTAAGGTGTCCTGCATGCTGAACAGCTCTGCTAACTCAAAGCCTATATTATAAGGTCTTTCAAAGTTATGTTTAGAAACTGGCATGTAATGTTGCTCTGAATGGGAAAACATGAAGCAGTGTTTATCAGGCTTTTGTAAAATGCAGAGATCTTCTAGAAGTGATCTTTGTGTTAAGATATTTTTGTACACACAAATATGATGCTTTGTTCCTTTTAAAATGGAGAACTGCGGTTTTATTGGGTTTTTTCCCTTTCTGTTTTTGGTTTGGTGTCCCCTGCCATTGCATCATTCATATTGTTTGGAGCAAATGGTTATCCCATCACTTGACACAGCTACAGGAAAAATTGTAGCACAGGATTTGTGCTACTTCATAAAAAAACAGGAAACAGCAGCACTTTCTCTCTTTGCTCATCAGCAGCTAAATAAATGTAGTTCCAAGGGAACACAATTTGCATGATACAGGGGTTTTTTCTCTAGTTCAGGAGCTAGGAAATTAACAAAGCTGATTTTTAATTCTCAGCCGTCATCCAGTCTGTAAAGGTTGTTTTGTGCAGTGTGACAAACAATTTATTGTGTGACAAGGCTGAATCTGAACTGTGTGAAGAAAATGCCCTCTGCTACCTACTTACATCAATCTGCCTGTATAGAGATATTTGGGTCTATTCAGGTAAAATGCTACTGCTCAGTGATACCAAACAGGGATTTTTTTACTAAGTGTTACAGTAGCTTTTCCCCGCTTCTATATTTGCATATAAAATATTCACATTTACTTTAGCTGAAAAACTAAATTTAGAATTCTTTAGGATCTTCTTCTTAAATATTCTGTGCAGACTGCTGAATACTGTAATATTAGGATTCCTTTAGATCCAACAGCCACCTTGGATAGCATTTGCCATATGGCATTATTTATGTTTGTGCTCCCTACCAGGAGCAGATGGAATCTCCTTCCAGCAGCTTTGCTGCTTTTCCACGTGGGAGGCCCGGAGAGTAACTGTTGGTAACTACTCATCTGCCCGGCATCCCATTCCATCCTCCCACCTCTCATCCATGAGCAGGGGTAAAATGGAGGCTCTGCTCAAATCTTGCCACGGAGGCCAGCTCAATGCGGACTTTCTGTGATGCACAGTCCCTTCAGCCTGCTGTTGCTGGAGACACAGAGATGTCTTGGAGCTTGCAGGGAACTGTCAGGTGGGTTGGTGAGAGCTAGGTGGCCAAGGCTCAGTTCAGATATGGCTTGGAATTACGTGGTGCACAGCACCTTTTTTCCAACAAGCTTTGGTATCACCATACTGGGTACCTCTGCACAAGCCTGAGAGAACCTGCTGCAGCATCCCTCTCTGTGCTCCAGCTTATCTGTGTGAGCACTTCCACATCCTTATGGATAAGTTTCAGGACTGCAGGGAGCCTGGGACTACCAGGCAACACTGCCAGGAGAAGCAGAGCTATCTGTTTTAGTTGGCTGGGGGTGAATGAAACAAGTGAAGGAACTTTCTGGGAGGGTGTTTTCTCATTTAAAGGAAGTTATTTTCATGGTTGTGCCTGGGTGTGCAGGTTGTTCCCCTCTTTCCCACTGTGTTTTATGTCTGTGCAGCACCAGTGAGGCAAGACTAACTTGCTCTTGGCATGTGAGTGTTTGAAGGCAGACACTGATATGGCGCAAATACATGCAGTGATTAAGTAACACTATTTTACAAAAGCAAAGTAATTCCTTGAGCTGATAACCAGTTTGAAAATAGCTTGTGTGTAGGAAATGGCTGAAACTGACAGCGTAGTAAGAATAAACAAATATGGCTTTTCTTTTCCCAACAACAGTGGGGTTCTTCAGGACTCCATCTTAGGCCCACTGCTATTCAACATCTTCATGAACAATTTGGATGCAGGACTGGAAGGAGTACTAAGTAAGCTGATGATACAAAATTGGGTGGAGCTGTTGACTCCTTCAAAGGCAGAGAGATCCTGCTCAGAGACCTGGACGAATTGGAGGGCTGGGCAATCATCAATCATGTGAAGTTCAACAAAGACAAGTGGGGAATGCTTCACCTGAGATGGGGCAACCCTGGATGTACAGACAGACTGGGGAATGAGCGGCTGGAGAGCAGCACTGTGGAAAGGGACCTGGGGGTCCTGGTCAATGGCAAGTTGAATCTGAGCCAGCAGTGCCCTGGCAGCCAGGAGGGCCAACCCTGTCCTGGGGGGCATCAGGCACAGCATCACCAGCCGGGCAAGGGAGGAGATTGTCCTGCTCTGCTCTGCACTGGGGCGGCCTCACCTCGAGTGCTGGGGGCAGTTCTGGGTGCCACAATGTAAGAAAGATATAAAGCTATTAGAGGGTGTCCAAAGGAGGGGAAAAAAAGATGGCGAAGGGTCTGGAGGGGAAGACACATGAGGATTGGCTGATGTCATTTGTCTTGTCCTCCTCACTGGAGGAGACCAAGGAGAGACTCATTGCACTCTACAGCTGTCTTGTGAGAAGAGGAGGGGCAGGCACTGATCTCTTCCTTGTGGTGACCAGTGACAGGACCCAAAGGAATGGCCTGAAGTTGTATGAGGGAAGGTTTAGGTCAGATATGAGGAAAAGGTTTTTCACCAGGACGGTGGTTGGGCACAGGAACAGGCTCCCCAGGGAAGTAGTCCCAGCACTAAGCCTGACAGAGCTCAAGAAGCATTTGGACAATGCTCTCAGGCACGTGGTGTGACTCTTGGGGTGTCCTGTGCTGGGCCAGATGTTGGACTCTATGATCCTTGTGGGTCCTTTCCAGCTCAGGGTATTCTGTGATTCTATGATAACAGTTTACAAAAAAATTTATCAGAAAACCATAAAAAGGTTCTTTCTCTCTTTTTTTTCTTCTTTTTCCCATGTAATTTAAAGCCTCACCTCAAAACAGTGGGAAAACGCATTCACACTGCAAAGCTCTTGGCAGTTTTTTTGTTGTTGTTTGTTTTTGTTTTTTGTTTTTTTGGTTTTTTTTATATTCAGCATCCATGAAAGGGAGCTATTCCCTGAAACCCAGCAGTGGCTAGTTTCATGAGCAATCACATCCTCTTCTATTCATGATTACTTATTGATTAAAATACAATGTACTGAATTGCAAATTACTTCTTGAACAGCTTGACTGCCAGATCATTCTTTTATGGCCTTAAAATGCAGCAATACATTGGAAACACAATGTTCTGAGTACATCTACCTATTCTCACCTTCCATTTATAAATTATAAAGCAGTTGGTTTTGATAATAGTAGATTCTGTTTGTCTTAATAGTGCAAAACCTTTATAGCTAAAAGTAAACAGGACATTTAGACTGAATTTTATTTAAATGTGGCTTTTTCTCCTCATTGGGAAACCCTTTCAGTAACAGCCTAAAAACTTTCAGAGAAAGTTTTTTTTATGTTCTTATTATCTCCTCAAGTCTCAAAGGAATTCTTCCATATTGTTGTCCAGGGTTTACGTGAACCACAGGCACTTTCAGTCTCTTACTACACTTCTGGTATTTTAATTTGGATGCCTCTAATGAAACAATTTTAAGATTCTTTTTCAGCCTGTTACAAACAATATATATGTTGCCACCATTATGGATTAGGGTATTTTAAAGGTGAAATGATATGTTGGGCATACTTTAGAAATAAAAAGTATTTTTTCTAGTGTTCAAGAAATACGGCCTGATGATTTAGAGGACCAGACACAGTAAAATAGGCTCTTTGTGTGTGTGAACGATTTTATGACCACTCGTGGTTTAGGAATTTATTACAAATATTTTCAACAACCTGATTTAAAGCACATGTGAGAGTATGTTGATGAAACACTAAGCAATGGTTTAACAGAGCACAAGAGCACTATTTTATAGTAATGATCTGCATTAATGAATGGTTGATAAACACTTTTATATGGTGGCCCTGAAGTATTAATAGTAAAGATAGTAATAAATCTGTATGAAACGGTGTATTTGTTTTCATAATTCAAGTGAACCTGCTTCCAATACCCTCTTCCCGTAAATGTTTTCCCCCCACCCATAAGCAAAAGGTAAATGTACTTGGATATTAAAATCCATCTACCCTTATTTTCACATGACCATGTGAGCATGACTGTCCTCACAGATCCTTATTCTCTGCTGATTCCTATTGGCCCTGCACTCTCACACCCAGGATAGAGTTGAGCAATGCATTTAGTGCAGGTAGCTCAGCATGCAAGCTGGAGATTGAGCTCTGGGGGCTTCCACTACCTTTTGAATGATCATGAGTACCCTTTTTCTTAACTATGTTGGTGGATGAAATGGAAAGGGACCAGAAACAAAAGTGACTTGGTGAAGATCACACAGCTGCTTGTGGCAGAGGTAGAAACTCAGCCCACCTCTGTTGATTCCCATTTCAATGCATGTATGCTTCAGATATTCAAATTTTTCAGGGGTCGTGGGAATCCCTGTGCATTTGGTTGAAGGTACCAACAACAGGAGTGTACAAAAGCTAAGAAAAGCAACCTTCAGAAATTATTCTTAAGTCCCATGGGACACATGGGCTGTAAGAGCAAGGTCTCTCCATAGCCTGTGTTATTAGATCCCTTTGACATTCTAGCCTGAGAATACATCTATATTTTATTGTTATTTTACAAAATCACTCTTCAGTTAAATTATTAATTTCACCCAGGCTAGTACAGTATATAAAATGTAGTCTTTTCTCATAGTATCTCTCTTATGGAAAAAATAAAAAGGCAATTTATTATGCATGATATTTGCCTTAACACTTCCTCTATACTCATTTCACTACATGGAAATTTTATCAAGAAAATGAGCCATTCACCACCTATGTTAATCCTGCATAAATCTGGAGAAGCTCCATTCAAGTTCATTGCAGGCTTAAAATGCTGTAGCTGATAACAGGATGTGTCCCATGGCTCCCTTTTTGTAATGATATTCTAAACTTATCATGTAAATTCACACTTTTATATGCTAGAAGTAGGCATTTGTATGCAAAGATGTTGCCCTGCCTTGACTATTCTGAACTGAAAAAATAAAGACTTATTTACCCAGAAATACCTGGCAGAGGATGGTAAAGATTTATATTGTATAAATTTGAAGGATTCATCATTCTTTTGGTTGGTTAAGGCTACTGGGGAAACAATCTTTTTAGATTTTTGGAAGAACTTGTGTTAGAGACAGACCATATAGGTAAGCAAATAATATTTTAGCTCATTAATGTCAGTGGAGTGTATTATTTATTTATTGCCTGTAACTAAAATTGTGTGGGAAATTAGTGAAAGATAATTTTCAGTGGATATTCTGTGCTGAATAATCTCAGAGTGTGAATCATAGCGTGTCACTGATGTTATATTCTGAGGAAGATTGTGTGCATTGGTTACCATAAAATATCTCTTCAGAGACAGGAGGCAATGAGGTGAAACCATCTGCTCTGTATATGTGTGTGTATACACATACACATATATGTTTATAAAAATAAAATCTCCTTTGACTTTTCAGAAGTTCAGTTTAATTCTGTAGAACTATTTCTGGTGAAATGGGATTTTATTGGTCTGGGATTGCAGACTGATTCAGTGAGTTATCAGGATGACTAACAGTATCTCCTGATTCAGATACATCTGTGGTGATCTTTCACTGGGATGACCCCAGTGTAGAAACATAGAATCCTGCCTCTCATGAATATAAGCATGCAAGAGAAGAGACCCAAAGGGAAAAGAGTAGTATTCTATTTCTTTTATAAAAATACAGAAATAATTTGATTAAATTATAACAGGACATATATTATTTAAAAATAAGTAGTTAGTAGTATGTTTGTTTTTTACTTTCCCTGCATTGCTTTCCCCTGTTTCCCTCATTTGGTTTGGTGTGTGTCAACATGAGCGCTGTGTGTCAGCACCAGATTTCTAAAATGAATTAGCAAGTGCTTTCTCATGTCACTGGTTTTGTCTGAGTTAAGATCTCTCTCATCCTTGTTAGCGGTCTCCGGGAGTTGCTGCTTAGCTTTTCTTTTTTTTCCCCCTCTCCTCCCCTCCCTTCTAGGATAAGTTCAGAAACCCATTCTTTATCCCCCATATTTGTGAAGTAAACAGACCAGCAGATGTGCTAGCTTTCAACTTTCTGTTCTTCCTAAGCCTCAGTAAAACAGCACAGAGAGGATAAAAAAAGAGACACCTAATTTTGTTTGGAAGGAATCACAGTATAGTTACACTTGTTTATTCAAGTTTGGCTTCATGTAACTGTAAAGGCTGCTTTTTTTCTTTTTAACTTCCTTTTTTTAAAGTAACTTTTGTTTCACTCTTACAGAAATGACATAGTGCATTTGCCAGAAAGCCCTCCAAAGACGTTGATTTAAATAAACTGTAATGCTGCATCAGAAACCCTTACTGAAGTGGGTTTGCCCATCCTTTCCTGTGTTCCTGTTAACAGTTTTCTTGTTTTGTCCTTCCTTTGCCACAGTTGCTTTTAATTCTTTTCTCTATTTTTCCCCTTTATTTTGAAAATGCTGAGCAGAGTTAAATGCAAACCCAGACACTTCTCATTCAAGGTCCTCAGGACGGTCCTTGGTGCAGGTGGGCTGATATTAACAGGGATAACTTGCCTCCTCCTCTTTCTTTCCTACCTCACTGGGAACAAGAACTAAGAAAAGGTTTATTTTAGCAGTGTGATACTGTGTCTAGGAGAAAACATTTGCTCAAATGTGTTTTCGAATCCATGCACAAGTGCATTCAATTATCTGATTCCCTCTTGATCCTAATGAACTAAGAGAAGCTTTATCCTGACAGACAGTGCTTGACTGCCTGCTGCTCTTTCCAGATTGTTGCTCTGTCTTACCTGCTACAGCTGTCTTCAGGCTGTCTGTGAAAGTTCACAGATTGTAATTGTGTGGGTCATATATTAGCCTTTGATTTACAAAAGAGCCTAAGTAATCTGAAAATTTCCATGGCATGCCTGCCGACTTTAATAATCTATTATTAAATCTATAAGGATTTCAGGTACTCCATGCTTTACCTTGGTTTTTCTGTACTAATAAGAGCAAAAATTCAATCCCATGACAACTTTGTAATGGAAATTGGGTGAATAATATGTTGGTAAGGCAGAAGCCAGGACTGCTGCCAGAGGGAAAAATAACACCTAATTTTTGAGACAATGTGACTGAGTAACTAGAAAGATGCTTTGGGGTTAGGAGGGCTGGCTGTGCCTTCCTGGATATGCCCTACAGTACCAGCTGTCCAAACTTTGAAGGCTGAACTGTAAGAATCTTTCACCAGGCACTGAAAAACTTGAGCCATTGGACATTAAAGTTTTGACCTCTCTGAATTAAGGCTTGTTCTCAACTTACAGAAAATAATTTCACGCTTTGGTTAAAATATACATAGAATAATGAATTAAGAACATCCTGACATATAATTACTAGTTTCTTTCATTTCAAGGTGAGTAAAGAGTAATCTTTCTAAAGAGGATCTTCAAATCAAATTGATTTAACTCTCTAGGACATCAATAGCTGTAGCAGTGATGTGCCACTGGGGAGCCATAGTTTGATAACAGACACTTGAGGGTTTTTTTGGTTCTCCAGCTCATCTATTCAGAAACCTTTTGGCAAGTTGCTTTCCTCCAGGTATATGTTTGAATTCCACAGCAAATATCTTGTTTGTGATGCCCTCACTGGCTAGGAAGAGGACCTAGGGACAACAGAGCTCAACCTGGGATACAGACAGCAGTGATGATATACCACTCTAATACTTTTAAGTAGTATTGGTAGCAGGTTTGCAACTGGAAATGTTCTGTCCTGAGAAGAACACCCAATGTACCAAACGCTTCCAAACAGACCCCTCCTGCTAGCATTTGGGCTACGGAACTTTTCACTGTGAACTATCAGAGACAAACACTTGTGGCAAACACATGGGTGGAGAGATCAAAAAACATCTTGTTTGGGTTTTTCAGTGCCTGAACTTTTGCCAGCAATCAAAGAGCTGTTATGTAGTTGTTATGGGATTTTTCAGAACAAATGAGATCAACAGTCCAGGATCCACATTTCTGCTTAACAAGTTAATTTACAATTAAGAGCATGTACAAGGAAATTCACCTCGGCTCTATAAATATTAATTATTAGTAATATTTTTCCTCTCTCTGTTGGGGGTTGGGTTTTCTTTTTTTCTTTCCTTTTGTATAGAATTTTTTCCCAATTGAGTTGTTAAGTACTGGATACTTAAGAAAAACAAAGAACTTTGGCCAAGCCCTGGAGGAGAGGGGCTGATAAAGGGCAGGGGTGGGGACAGCATAAGTACTGGATACTTAAGGAAAAACAAAGGATTGTGGCCAAGCCCCACAGGAGAGGGGCGGATAAAAAAAGGCAACACCAGGAGAGCTGAAGCTGTGCTTTGGAGAGGAACAGGAGAAGCTGCTCTGCCTCTTTGGGGGAGAGAAGAGTCTCTGCTGCTGCTGCTGCTGGACCCTTCACGTGGAGCTGTTTCTTCTGCCGTGAGTGAACCCCTGCTCTGAACTGAGACCGATTTTACCATCTGCTCAGGGGGCCCGGGATCCTGAGCTGACCTCTCCTTGCCGGGCTGGGAGCCGGGCTGCTGCCCCTGCCCTGCCCCCCACAGCTCCATCGGCACTGCTCTGGGTTTNGGCCTGTCCTCCACCCCTTCCCCTCCCGGCCGTGCCCCGTGTCTGCTGGAGCTCGCGCCACAGCGCCCCCTGCAGCCGCGGGGGAATCATCACACCTGCCCTGCCCACCCAGCGCCACCAGCGCCCCCTGCGGCTGTGACCATCGCTGCATCCAAGGGGACAGTGCCTGCAGCCCCAGAGGGCTGGGACCGGGTTCCTGGTTCTGTTTGGTTGTTAATACCATAAGTGTTGGTTTTTTGTTCACTTTATTATAAATACTAGTAAAGAACTGTTATTCCTATTCCTATATCCTCGGTTGAAAGCCCCTTAATTTCAAACTTACAATAATTCGGAGGGAAGGGGTTCACATTCTCCATTCCAAGGGAGGCTCCTGCCTGCCTCAGCACATACTTGTCCTTCAAACCAGGACACTCTCCTAACTCAAGACACCTTATTTCACTGTCTCACAGTCTTCAGTCTCCAAATTTTGAGTCTTGTGCAGTATTTATGAAAATGGATTTCTGTAACTTTAATGTTTTCTTACTGGGAGGAAAAAAAAAAGCAGATGATTGTTTGTCAGGGAGCAAAGGAGCATATCAAGGAGCAGGTTCCTTGCAGAAAGACTTGGACCAACCTGAGCTTCATAAGAAGGGAGACAATTCAATCAGTAGACTCAGTTTGCCCACAAATGTGGGGAAATATTTTCAAAATAATTCAATTCAATGAGTGTTCTTGGGGCTACATGTGCTGAAAATTAGCTGTAGCTAGATGGATAGATATATGGTTCCAGATTTGGCACAAAAGATTATAAAGTGCTTTTTAAATGCAAAATTTTTTATGAAATCAACAGAAGCATCATCCCTCATCATGACAAATCCTGAGCAATGTGATTTGAAAAGTTAATCTTTCTTACTAAAATGATTAATCTAGAGGAACAGGTAACTTGTCATATTGGAGTAGACTCATTTCTCCATTTGGTTTAGTATCTTGCATCAAAGCATATCATCAGGCATTATAAACCTGTTGTGCCTGGCCTCATCTCACTAAACAAGTTTATTGAACACCCTCAAGTGCGAAGGTGTCTCAAACACTTTTGGAGCCCTCTCTGGCTTTGAGAGGACTATAGAGATGTCTCTGCCTGTGCTGCTTCACAACCATTGTTGTACTGCCTGCCTGTAAGCGCTCACCCTGCTGGAATCCACCACAACACTCCCCTTGCTGTGACCTCCACCCCTCAGTTGAGTCCTGCCCACGAAATGCATGTCCCTTCAGACAGGCCAGGGTGTGCATGTCTCGGCTGGCTGGGGTACAGGGAGATGCCTGTGCTTTGCAGGGGATGCTGCGCAGTCAGGCGTGCAATCTATCCAGTGTGCAAGGCTGGCCTGAGTCACACTCCCAGCCTTCTTTACAGGGTCCACCATGACCACAGCTCCTACTGTGCATCTTTGTATAATTATGGCAGAGTAAAACCCCTAAAGGTAAATATAAATGTCACATACAGCCTTGTATTCTCCTAGAGTTATTTGAAGGTGCTGTCAGCATCATGAAGATACACCCAGCTCTGAAGGCCCTTTTCCTTATTGAAGGGGAACAGCTCTATTTCATCAAAACCCTCAGTGCTCTGCTGTGTGGAGAGGTGCTTGTGGCTGCTGGTGGCTCTCACCACAGCCCCTCTAGACTTTGTCCTGTTTGTTGCTAGTCTCCAACACGGCTGCTTGCTATTTCAAGGTTGTGGCCCAAAGTTTTGGGTCTTAAATGATGCCCTGGATCTACACAATGTGAAAAGTACCAATGGCTGAGCACAATATGTTAGGAGAGAAACAGAAAATGTAGGAGTGGCAGTGAGAAATGAATGGCTGTGCAAGGAAAACCATTGTGAGCTTTGGGTTGAGGTGGACTTGGTTCTTCTTTGTGTTGAGCTGATTTTTCTTTTCTCTTTTTCTGTAGAATTTATAAAGCATGAGGTGTTATTGGGAGATGCTGCATCTAGTTCTGAGAAGTGCTGCAATCCATAAACTTCTGACAATCCCTGACCAACCAAGCTTCTACTTGCCAACACTTTTGCTTGTCATTTGCCCAGGAACAGGGTTCTATTACAATCCAATGAAAATAAGTTTGTGGGAAAGTACATGGATGTTAGGGTTGGTTTTTTTGCCACAAACTTTTGATGTGCATGTGTTCTGGAGGGGGTGGGGAAATGAATAGAGCCTTAGATTTTTCTGCTGGGATGTGTTTGCCTTCCAACATTTTTATTTCCAGTAGTTAATTCTCCAGTATTTTTTAGGATAATGTGGAGCAGATAAGCTCATGCATAGTGAAAGAAAATGAAAGTAATTCCAAAATATCTGGCAGAGACATTTTAATCCTAATTAAAACTGAAGGAGGAAAGAGAAGGAATTAAATGCATTTTATAGTCCTGACTTATTCCCTATCAAGGAGATTTTTCCCGTTCTAGAATGCCCCTGCATAATTTCTAATCAGCCTTTCAGCCTTCACCATGAGTGACAGGGCAAAGAGGAGAATGTCTGCCAGTGCCTTGGGAGAATTTATTTAAGGTTCTCCTGAGCTGTGGAAGGGATTTGTCATTGTCAATATCAGCAACGCAGCTGATCAGCACCCTGGTCAGTCTTGTCATCAGAAGAGGAAATGGAGTACGTGCATGCGACAGATAAAGAGAGAGAGAGAGAAATTGCTTCACAGGAAAATGATACTCATTCCAGGCATCTGTGTCTCTGTGTATTCTAGCTGTTGTTCCACTAATTCTTGGGCAAATAAAAATAAGAACCGCAATTCAATTTACTGTCTAATTTACTTCACTAAGCACTTGGGAGATGAACCTGTGAGGGGGATCGCACTGGCCTGGGGAGAAAGGAATGTAGTGCTCCTTCCCAAGCTATCCTCTTTGGTGCACTGTGAAATTTTGTCAGTTAATTTCAAGAGACCCCAAAGACACTGTGATAAGTGAGCCTCTCGTGTTAAGAGGTTTGGGATCTGCAGAGCATCCAGAATTCCATGGGCTTATCTGAGCTTATCAGCAGTAGCTGACACTCTTTGATCTGCCAATTGAGTCAGGAATCTCTTTGAAACAGGTGTCTGTGTAAGGTTTTCCACTGCATTATGATTCTGGTCAGCTTCAGGCTCTCACTGCACTTCCAATGTGATTTAAAAATACTTTTGCTGATGTGGGCTATAAAACACTCAGTTGTAGGTGAGCTGGTACTGTTTTCCCTAATTGCAAGATTCAGTTATTTGTAATTTCAAAGGTCGAGAGATACATCTCTGATAAAACAATTCATGAACATGTTTGAGCTCTTCTGACACAAGCAGGAGGTTTTCCTTCCAGATCATAGATAAATGCAGAAGGTATTTTCTGTACAAAGGAGATTTCTTTTGCTGAAGCCCGAGGTGCCTCTGACCTTCTATTATTGCTTTCTTTTTCTTGCTGGAGCAAAAGACCTGGTGCATATTAGGGAATCATGGTCAGCCTGCAGAGTAAATCCCTCCCAGGCTGTTCCTACAGTCAATAGGGTATGGCTCTAACCAATGTGCAGACTGAGCTCCTCTTGGTTGATTCAGCTCCCTTTGAAGCCATTAGCTGGTTCCAAATGGCTGAATTTTAAATTTAGTAAAGGCATGGCCTAAGAGGACAGACAGAATATTAGTAGACATCCTTAATTTGCTGAGTTCAGGCCCATGTCCTCCTCTCATGTCCTTGGAGTCCTGAAATTGGGATCAAAAGGAATCAGCTGCATGTTATCTCTTCATATACTAAACATTCTCTGTTTAGACGCTGCTTCTTTGGGTCCTGTGCTTGCTATATGGGAAAGCATAACACTGTAAAGCCTTATTGTTAGCTTGGAGAATATTCAAGGACTAGGATCTAAGTTGAATATCTAGATTACAAAATAATAAGAGAACAGGCTATCAGATAATTACTGTGTTTTTATTTCTTTCATTGCTGATTTCGACCACGAACCAGCTGTACTCTTTACTATATTACAGGGTCTACAAATGTTCTTGAATCTTTTAAAAAATAGTAACAAAAGCTTCTCTGAAGTTCTCGACTTTAATTTCATTGGCATATCCATCATAAGAGGCTATTAAGGAAATTAAGCAGTGATAGGGTGAGAATCAAATTTGTATGGGGCACTAGGAAAATTCTGATGTGCAAAAATTGTTTGAATAAATGGCTGGTTTCCAACATCACCAATATTCTGTAGCTAAAGTCCAAACAAAATTACTAGAGTTGATGGTGGGTAGGGGAGAGGGAGAGATTTTTGCTTTTATTTTAAAGGAGGAACTTCCAATTTTTCAGACTTAAAATGTTAATTGGAAACAATTTGATCTCATGACATTCTAATGAAATTTAGTTCTTTGTTGTGTTTGTCTATACAGGACTGCATGAGTCTAGTCTTCTAGATGTTATGACTCCAAGACAACTTGGAAGGCGGATTTTCCAGAGATGCAGTGTCAGTTTGCTTTCAAAAGGGAAGCAATGGCGCTCGGGGCAGAATATTTCAAACAGTTTAATCTTACACTTAAGGAAGATAATGCTGTCACTTTCTCCCGGGTTTGGCTGGGATAGAATTAATTTTCTTCCTAGTAGCTGGTAGAGTGCTGTGTTTTGGATTTAGTATGAGAATAATGTTGATAACACACTGATGTTTTAGTTGTTGCTAAGCAGTGTTTATTTTACATCGGGGACTTCTCAGCTTCTCCTGCCCTGCCAGTGAGAAGGCTGGAGGGGCTTGAGAAATTGGAAGGGGACACAGCCAGAACAACGGACCCAATCTGGCCAAGGGGATATTCCATATCATATGACATCATGCCCAGTATGTAAAATGGGGAGAAAGTTGGCTGGGAGCTGCTGCTCGGGATCTGGCTGGGCATCAGTTGGCAAGTGGTAAGGAATTGCATTGTGCTTCACTTTTTTGTATATTCTACCCCTTTTACCATTACTATAATTATCATTATTATTATTATTTTATTTCCTTGCTGTCCCATTAAACAGTTTTTATCTCAAACCATGAGTTTTCTCACTTTTCTGATTCTCTCCCTCATCCTGCTGGGAGTGTGTGGGGGGAGCCAGTGAGTGGCTGTGAGACGCTTAGTTGCCAGCTGAGGTTAAATCAAGACACTTTCTCTGACTGAGACTTTTATAGAGCACTTTCCACTAAAAATACTTTTAGATCAATTGAGAGTGCAAATTGGGTGAGGAAATTGGAATGAAACTCACTTCTAAACTGTTACTCATCATTTGGAAAACAGGCCCACAAGGGAAACCAGGCATAGGGGTAAGCTAAGCCTTAACCATGAAGACCTTAGAGAAATAAGGAAGCTGAATGTGGAAATGACTAATCCTACCCTAAATTTTAAATTTTGGCTGGCTTCCGTTGAAAACCATACAGCTAATAAAACTCCCTCACTAGGGTATTCTCATTTCTTTGCCTTTTTGTTGTTTGTTTAATTTTTTGGGGTTTTGTACTGTTTTGTCAGCCAGATGTCTACAGCTGTGTGAAAAGACAGGTTATAACAAGTGAAAATAAGTCTTGAAAAACAATTTTTTGGGAAAAATAACTGCAACTGGACCTCCTTACACTATTGCTGGATTCTACATTGCTTTTATCTTGGGGGATGAAACGCAGAGAAACTCTTGGTCAGCCAGCCCAAACCATTGCTGCTAGCCATCAGAATTTCTTGCTGAAGAGAATTCATGTTACTTTATTCCCAGTGCAGAGTCCATATTGCTATATTTGTCTCCTGCTCAGAAGGGAAAATAAAACCTAGGCAACAAAAAGTTTTGTGCTGTTTACCTCAAACTTAAAAACAACAACTCAATAGCAAGTTGCTTGAAGGCCAAAACTAACTGTGAGAGATCTTATCCCATAAACACTAATGAAAGACAAGAACTATGAAAAATAGGGTCAAATACAGGATGTCTTTTGTTATCCATAGGTGTAACATCCTGGGGGTGACTTAAAAAATATGGAATTTTTCTATATAAAGAAGCATAGTGGCTACATGGATGAGAGGAAGATGTTTTCTCCCCTCCCCACTGCAGTTCCAGTTACTTAGTTGGTTTTTTTCTTTTCCTAAGCTCCTGGATGCCTCAGGTCTTTCCCTTAGAGCATCATATACACAGTGATTTGATTGTCTGCCAGGAAACTGGTGAGAAGCTAATTTACTGAAAGGAAAACAAGCAGTGATAGCAAATGAACAGTGAACCTGCAAGCGTGGTCAAGGGCCCTGCCCTACTTGTGGATTTCTCTCTGTCATGATGGTAATCATGCTCCACACCTGAGCAGGTGCCAGAGGAGGTCTGGTTCTACTGTCTGCTTGCCATCATGGTTACAAAGATATTACTTTGGTGCATTTTTTGCTGACCGGTATTGTTTTCTTCTGAGCAACATAGCTTTTGAGTGCCCCACAAGTTGAACTTTAAACTGCACAAAACTGCAGTGGGGTTTAATCCTGGAACGCCTAGTTAATGTTATCCCCCCTTCACCTGGCATCAGAAATCCACAGTCACTGAAAATAACTTATATGCAGGAATTTTTGGAATTTTTTTATACCTGACTTCACTTTTACCTCTGAGCCACATTTGCCTCTTTGTCACTTCATTTCTCTTGCAATCATGGAATATTGGATATTGTTGATTGTTGATGTTGCTCTCTCCTGAGTTTAAAGGGTTGGTTTTAACCAGTCATCCTGCATCCTCCCAAAGGCAAGTCATCCTGTTCCAAGGTGAGCAGCTCAGATGGTTTGCCTTCTGAAGGGCTTGGCTCCATCCCTGGCCTTTGACTGCACAGGGAGTAAAGCAACTTGATGATTAGGCTATGCTGGATGCCTACACTCTCAGTTGGGGACAAATTCTACCTCTCTAGGAGAAAGGCGATTTCCATGAATGGAAAGCACAGGTGATTCCACAGATTTAAATCTATCTATGGGGAAATATAAGCAATACTGAAAGGAAGGTATTAATTTGATTTTAATGGGAAGTATAGATTAAGTAGGTCTAGCACCTGGGGGAAATACGTATTTATTGTATGTCTTTACCAAGTTCTGGCACACTCTAGTCAAAAAATGTGTGGAAGGTGACAAATTATCTTCTGTGGATGATTCTTTTGTCCATAAGTGTGGTTAGATTTGTTAAGGAGTGCAGCTCTTTGTGCACTTCTTACAGGAACAGAGCATTTCTGAGGGAAGGGGAAGGTCACCTTCTTCAAGCTGCAACTGTAAATAAGCAGTGTGGAGTCCAGTAATTCATAACTAAATCATGTCTGACAGAACTGATAAGTCTCTTCTGTTGTGAGTGTAAATATCAGAGCTGCACTTATTAACCTGTGAATGCAAAACCTCTCCAGAAAGCCCACTTAAAATTAAGGCAGATGATAACATACTTATGCTTTTTCTCAGAGCTGAAGAGAATAGCAATGTACAAATATATACACTTCTAATTAAGAAAGCATCTGTTTGTGTCAGGAGTTGGTGTTGATATTCGTAATGTCCTTGCTTTTGCTTTTCACTTTTAAATGGCCAAGTTTAAGGTGGCACAATCATGACTCCATGGAGCAGGGCAGCGCTGTGTCAGAAATCCCCAAGCAGCCTCCAAGCGGTGAGCGGTGTCCGTGTGGCACAGTGTGACATCATGAAGCCAGGCTAGCACAGGTCCCCAAAGTACAAAGTAATGTACTTGCATTAACTGTTCCACACCTAGGAGGAGCCCCGAGACTCCTGTGCTGCTGGCACCAGCACAGGAATCTTGGCACCAGGCTCCACTTCTTGCTGTGCTTCTCATGCCACAGTTCACGCAAGGCTGGTGAGCTGCCCGTATCTCACAGTGCTGCACGTGGTCCTGACCTGGGGGAGTACTGCAGCTGAAGGCATTCACTGAGGTACGAGTATAATGATTTACTATTAAAGTTTAAGCCCTGGTGACCTGGATTCACAGAGTTACACGTGTGACTCTGTGAATAATGATAAATCTGGTTGCTGCATGAAGGTATTACAGTGCCAGCTAAATATAGACACCCCATTAAAGTTCTATCTGTGGTTTCCCTTAGAGATGAATTTTATCCTGAAGACACTCACTCCCCAAATTATATTAAAAAAAAATCTGAGCATGCAATTTGTTTACATGCTTTGCATTCCTAAAAGTATGTAAAATTCACTGTATGGTGCTTCTGTTGTGTATAGCTGCGTAGAGACACATGGAAGAAACTTACTGAAAAAAAAGATGGCAGGATTTCAGTCATGTACTGAAAGGTCTATATACTGTCCCAATTTGATTAAAACAAAATCCAATGAACTATTTTTTTTTTTTAATAAACTGTGCGTTCTTTTCCTTCTCCAAGTTTCTCTAGAAAATAAAAACCTCAACTTTCAAAATTGTGAAATGAAGAAGAGAAATCAGGGTTAAACCAACTCCCTCATTTTGTAGCACAAAATTTCCATCGCTTCCTTTAGTGCATCAGCACTGCAGCTATAATGGAAAGCAAGCATACAGTACACTTGACACAGATCACGAGAAGTAATTCCTAGTAAATAAGATAATTTTGCAGTAGGGTCTTAATTAGTTTTTTGAAGCCAGAAGAGGAGTTCTCCAAACCTCCTTTCCCTCCACCGGTTTGTGTTGTAGCAGCACAAGAGAGAGGAGCCACTTGGTAGTCTGGGATTAACTTCAGGCTTGGTGCTGGGGCCTTTGAATGCCTTTTGCTTGTGGACATAGCATTTATCAGTAACTTCAACATTAGAAAGACCTGAAGGCCCCCTGTAATTTGTGCCTTTTTGTCAAAGTTAATGTATATTCTTACTTGTGTCCTATGAAAGTGCATGGACTAGGGCAGGCTCTTTCTACTACTTTACCGAAGAGGCACAGAGCGTGAGCAGACACAACAAATACTTCATTTTGATGCTACATTTATTCATTTCCAGATCCATGGAGAGAATTTAGCTGAGACTCGGATTTAGTTACCTCTGACAGTGAACCTCATATCCAGATTTTAAGGCATTTGCTATTCCTGGTGGACAGCTGAGGGTCTCACTGAAAGCACTGTTTTGGAAAAGGATTTTTTTCACAGTCCCAGGAGCTCCAAGGTAATTCTTAGAATTTTGAGGAGTTAATTTTGTTTCTACTTTGGAGGCCAACAGACTGAATTCATGTCAGACAGTGGTGAAGGGAAATATCCGTCTGGGAAGTGAAATGAAGGGCACTGTAAGCACAGGAAAGTAAAGAAGGATACAAATATTGAATTAAAAGAAAAGAGAAAAAGCGTGGATGTTCTTCTTTCTCTCTCCTCCCTTTGATCCCAGGAGTCCTTCAATGCTGCCTCATAGGGAACCAGTGTGACACCTGACCAGGGAGTCAAAGGGTGAGCCTGTGAGTGACGTTTCATCTAAGTGCAAAGTCAGGCACAAAACTTGTGAGGGAATGATGCTATTTGTACCGGGAGTATTGCTAAGGCCAGGGGATTGGAGGCTTCACTGCTTCACTAAACTGTGCCCCAGGGACAGATGCAGCATTTGCCTCTCATCCTTTCTTCTGCCCGTTGTTCTGCTGTGAAAGATATGCCAGCAACAGAGGGAGGGTGACAAGATGCTTTTCCTCCAGACAGATCATATTGTGGGAGATTAGAGAGGCTTCAATTTCTTGGTTTGTTCAAAATAAGGTAAAAATAATTTATAACAAACTAAAGACTGTTCTTTTATTAATCAGGAAAAAAGCATTGGTAGTGCTTAAAATTTTGATGCTGGATATACTCAGTGAGAAATTGGGTGACTTTTTTTACTTTTCAGATGAGAAAATAGTTGTGCACCCGCACAATTTTTCTCGTTATTAAGAATAATTATTCACCCAATATTCCCGGTTATTTCCATTATTCTCATGAAATACTTCTTACAAATCTGTCTAGCATTCCTGACTCCATTCTACCAGTCAAGATAACATAGGTGCAGGTGATCTTGCCTTGGGTCAAGAGAAAGCTCAAAACTATCTTACTTCACCCTTTATTTTCTGTTTATTTTTCTGCTAACTGTTGATTTGGAGAAGCATATTCTCATATTTTTGGAAAGCAAATCTGTACAAGGCTTATTCAGGGTAGGAGAATGTGACCAATGTATGTTTTGGCTCTCATCGGTGCACTCTGACAGAGTTGAACATCTGAGATGTTCTCAGGGTGAAATGTTTCACTGTAATGTCATGGTCATAGGGCAGCAAAACCCTGCTTTTATGGGTGGGTAGATCCAAGTCTTGTAGCTCCATCCCTGTGAACTGAACTCAGACTTAACTGCTGTACTCTACTGCTCATTCCACTTTGATCTTCTATTTTATACTCAGTGCAGCTACTGAAGTGAATACAAAACCTCAGCATGAGAAATGGTTTCAGTGTGGAAATTGAGTTCTTCATTTAGAATTTAAAAATATAGGCTCTGATATCTGCCTCCTGTGCAAGGGGGTGGAAAAAAGAGAGTGAAAGAAAAGGGGAAAAAAAGGAAAACAAGCAAATTTATATTTTGCTAATGCAGTACTGTTGACTAAGTCCATTGGGCTATCAATATTGTTAGCTGGAATGCATGGGATTTGAAAGTAGTTGAAAAACAGTGTATGTTTGTATGGGGCCACTGTGGAATACAAGCATGCAACAATATATCATTTTGAGGAGTGAAAAATATTTAGGAATTGGAAGTTATTGTCATCCAATATTTGTCTGCCATCACCTATCCAAGGCATGGTGCATATCAAGGAGTCAGCAATCGACATCATGTTTCTGTTGTCTCCTCTGGTATTTTAGTACTAACTTTACTTTTCCTCTTTAGAAATGAAAGAGGACTCTTAGAGTACTTTAAAATTGTTTTTTAAGAGTAGCAGAGAGTTAGCAAGATATAGGCGTTATATATTTTCAGTTTTTGGAACCTTCATGCTAAAATAGAGCCATGTTTGCCTTGTTTTGTCTTTTGTTTTCCACAAGCAGCTCTATGCAAGCTACCCAGAGTTTGTGGGCAGTCAGCTTGGCTGAGCTGTTTGCATTCTGGGTTGGATTATTATTGATTGTCTGTACAGCTACCTTGAATGCTTTTAATGGCACCAAGAAAAGGATGTGGAGGTTATTCTCTTGTGTTCCTATGAAAGAAACCACTGTAGTTACCTTTTTTCCCCTCCAAATTTCCTGTTCACAGCCCTGTCATTAACTTTTTTTTTTTGGTCACATGCTTTCTGCAATAATGATGGGCTGACTTCCTCTTGAAACCTCTCATTTCCAACAGATTGCCTGTGAATCCTTACTTTTTTCACCACTAGTTCCATCTGTCATATTACTTTGGGTCTTATAGGTATTGAAAGCAAGCACACAAGCTGGAAAGCAAACCCAGACATTCCAAACATTGGATCCAGCCAGACAACGAAACTTACTTGGGTTTTTTGATAGACAATTATTCAAAATGCTAAAATATCCACAGAGTTTGTTTCAGTCTGCCTTGCTCTTTTCAAATTTTCATGAGACCATAGAAGGCAGTCAGATTGAGTGTCAACAAGCTGTATCATTAAAAACTATCACCAGCATCTCTCCATAAATGTGTGTGTTGTTTCTATCCTTATGGACTAATATTTACATGTCATGTACATATTGTATGCTGCTTATAATGGATCATTTTGTTGTTCTTGCCAGCTTGAAATTCAGCAGGAACTCACAAAATCTCATGAGTTTCCAGTGCACTTCCTTTAAGCTGCAGAGCAACAGAAATCCTAAGTGGTAGGAATTAATGCAATATACACAAAATTAGGAAAAAGATTACAATGAACAGATCAGTTCACCAAATAACTCTAGATCTAGGAACATACCTGCTAGCAGCTGAGCTGCCTAATGAAAGACAATGATCTTAATCATTAATTAACAATTAAATTATTGACAAAAAAGTTTTCTTAAGGGAAACAAATAATCGCTAGATGTTTGTCTCATCTTTGCTTAAGATTGTGTTATTTTATAGTGGAGAATGAACACTTTGCAATCTTGTTTTCTTCAAAATTTAATAAAGTTTCTTAAAATATCCTTGGGACCTTTCAACTCCCCATGAGGACAGGATTGGGCACCATGTACATGTGAGAAATGGGAGTATTTACTTCAGAATGAGTTCATTTAGTTCTGAAGTTCTTTATCTATGTGATAATGGCAGATCTTTGAATTAATTGGCAGGATTAGTTCACCTGTCTTTATTCAAAATTGTATGCAGGAACAGAAGAGAATGATTTGAGAGATACTTGTGTTTTGAGCATAAAAGCCAAAGGCGATATTTTCTTGCTTTTTGCCAACCTACTTCCAAAGATGTGTATGCAACCTCTCAAAGTATTTGTGTTTTGTTTTATTGTTTTCTGGGGGTGGGGTTTTTTTGTTTTTGTTGGTTTTGTTTGGTTTTTTTTTGTTTTTGTTTTTTTAACACAGGCAGAGTTGCTGGAGATAATTATAAAAATAAAGAAGCAGATTCTTTCTTGGAGTTTGTAGCTTGCATGCATTTTGTATTGACAAAGACAATTAACTATTTAGGGCCAGCAGCAGCATTGGAATAGCAGCTGATGATGTAGCCCTGCAGGCTTTTGCACTTGTGGCTCCTCCTAGAAATCTGTACCTAAGTACAGACTGAGCACAGCATGTGTACAAGCTCAACCTTATATGCTAGATATTAAATTAAAGCTACAGAAAGGCAAATTAGTAGGTTAGTTGTTGCCTATGTGTATATAACCAGAACACAGTACTTGATATTGGTCTCAAACACATTTTGTTTGAGATGGAATATCAATGTAACAGCCACGTGTTCACCCTGTGCTAGAGAAACAGATTCACTTGGTACTACTTAGCTGACCAATTTTTCTTGAGAATTTGGAGATTTTGATGAAAGGGTGTAGCTTTTGGGTACTAAGCCACATGCACGGAAGCTGGGTTTTCCCCCGGAATGCTTCCATGAGATCACAAAGACAGTGATCCAGGAGACACTACCTATAGGCTTAAAGAAGGGTGAGAATTCCTTAAGGAGGTCAGAGAGAGGGTGATCCAAAGCTCATCTCATCTTGATCTGCTGCCTTTCTCTTCAAGAAGATGTTGCTGCACCCATGGGAGAGGAAGGCAAGTGCATGGAGGCACACCTCGTGCCCACAAGAAACACCTCGTATGTGGACTGTGCCCACATCACCAGAGATGGAGAAGACCCAAATAAAAAACAAGGCCCAGACAGGCCCAAAAGGCCCTGCCTGAACAGGAGTGCTTTGAGACTGCAGCCAAACAGCTGTCAGGATTCAAAGGGGTGCATACAGCGAATAATTAAAAACTCACTCCTGTCCTGTAGTACTGGTTCTTGGCTGAGTTACAAACTGCCCTCTGTGTGCTGAGATCCTGACCTCAGTCAGCATTCAGGATTGCTCCCAGAAGTTTTTGAGTCTGGAAGATAACCAATATTTTGGAAGATGTTCAAGACCTGTGTGTCTGTATGTAATATTTATTTCTATAGCCTGAGTTGTAGTGTTGTGTGAAACTTCTGTCAAGGCATTAGTATGTGTCAAATTTCAAGTCAAGCGATTTAGACTTCCATTGTACTTGTTATTCTGCAGATTTGTTTGGTTTTTTTTCCTCTGGGTTTCAGGAGAAAATGAGGGCCAAAAAGCAAATGCAAAAATCCTCAAGTATACAGAGCAAGAAAATATACCTCACTTTATCCAGTTAGTTTGCAGATCTATTCATACCCTTCACATCAGCTGAGTATTGAGTACAGCTGAGTGGGATGGAAGAGTAGCTTCAGACAGGCAACAGTTTAGGCTGATACAGGCAATTCTGCAACTTGACAGTCTGGGAGCTGGATTTGGGGGGAAGGATGAAAGGCTTACCCCCATGTCAGCTCTACCTGCAGCACAGCTTACCATAGGCCCTACACTTATGGTATTTTGCTGGTTGTGCAGCTAAGAAGGTGAAGTAAATGTGGAGGTTTTTTTTCTGGAGCAAGGCCAGCTCTTTCTTCCATAGAACATCAAGGCTAATTGTATCCATGACCTTTTCCTGGCTTGGACACCTGATCACTTTACCAGTCTTGAAGAATGTAATAAAACTAAAATAAGTATCAAGCTGAAAACAATTGAATTATTTGAACAAGGAGAGTAGAGATGTGGATTTTCAAAATGTAGAGCAGTAATTAAATAAAAGTTAGAAAGCCAGATTTGGAGGAATTTTCAGGTCTTGAAGCTGAAAGGAATCCTCCGTGCTGCAGCCAGAATCTTTGTCACCCATAACCTAGTGTCATGTTCTGCTGTAATATGTCTGCGATGTGTTTGCAATGAGTGTCTGCACCAGTGGGACGGAATGATGTCCAGAATGATGCCCTGCCTCCTCTTCAGACCTGCGGTACTCTCCACCCTTAAAAGTCACAGTGACTCCCATAACTTATTCAGTGTAATATTTACACATGGATCCAAATCCTGTTTCACTAAAAAGTTACATCAACAGCAAAGCTGGATTATAGCAAATAATTGCTCTATTATTTTCTTGTGATTCGCTGTGTTATGTGAGCAATGCCCGATCTTTCCATCAAGATAGAATTGCTGCCTGTTCTTGGAAGTGCAAGTCTTCTACAGGGACTGAATAAAAGTGCTGCTCTACTCTGAGCCCTGCCTGGGCCAGATATATATCCCTTCCACTGCAGCTGTAAGGGTGAATAACCCTAGCAAACACAGTCACTGATGACATGCTGTTCATCTGTGTCTCCACAGCCCCCTATGGTTGGCAAAGTATTTAACAAATGTTACACTTCTGAGGGAGTAATATCACTTTCTCCTTCAGGGCTCCTGACTTACATGCTGAAAACTAAGCACTGGCTTTAGTCTAGTGTTTTGTTCCCCATTAGAGATTAAGGAGAAGGAGTACTGGCTGAGTGCATTACCTGGCCAGCTACCCTCCTAGTTCATTCTTTCCACTTTGTTGGCAACTCCAAATGGCTGCCCTAAGCCAAGGGGGAAGCACCTGTTCTGCTTTGTTGTATTATTACACATATTTCTGCAACTGTTCTTACATTAGGTTTGTTCCCTTGTGACCTCCTTGAAAGGCTAAGTGCAACTCAGTGCAAGTAAGGGTTGCAGAATAGTCTTCAAAGACTCTTTCATGTTATATTTTTATCTTTATCCAAAGATAGGCTAGTCATATCCATAAAGCTGTGATTTCTCTTTGATAAACAAGGTTCCTTAAGATTCTCAAACAGCTTAATAACATCTATGACAGAAATTCCTATTTATGGTGCTAGTCAAAACCCTTTGGGGTCCTTACAGACCAAATACCTAGGCTGCTGTCTCTACATTCTTCCTATCTTTATTCACAGCCAGGGTCCCCAGGTATCTTACAGACATATTCTCTATGAAATTATTTTCACTTTTTTGTATTTTGTTAGAGCTCATAAAATAATCTATCAGTAAAAAAGTTTTCTAACTCACCTCACATAAACGTACTGATGCCTTAATTCTCATAGTACCCTGCAAGACTTTTAAAAATTCTGTTATTTATTTACAACTGACTAGATGATGGATTTTTAAACTAAATGATTTCTTCTTACAGTTTCCATTATATCAGTTTCCTGTTGATGATGACAGTAAAAATGTGCGTCATATGGGGTGGAATAATGAGCCTGCTGAACAAAAAATAAGGTCAGATTTCTTCTATGTAATAATATAGCAAAGATAAGATGTTAGATGTCCTTCTTTGCTACTGTTTAAAATGTATTGACCTCATCCAGGGATGCTGGATTCCTTGGAAGCATGCAGATAGTTTTCAGACATCGTTTCAAAGGTAGCATTCCAATAGCAATAAAATATAACTAGTACCAACAGAGTCCAAAAATCCAAATTCTTCAAGGTGTGATGAAATGTTAAAAGCCTTTTTGATTGCTGAATTGTCTGCTTGAGATGTGGCTAGCAAGTTACTGCTTTTTCTCCTGACAGTCAGATGGTATAATCAGAACCTACATGACATATTTGTCTGTCTTTAGCATTTTATCACATAGCTCTGTTCTTTCATCTAGAAACTAGTACTTGTTCTTCTATGCAAATGTAACTATCTATTCATTAGTCTGTCAGAATGTCTATAAATATTAGATTGTTTTGAGGAGGCAGTGCCTACTTCGTCAAATGAAAATATTTTTCTCTAGCTTTCTAGCACAAGGACTGCGATGGATGCAGTAAAACCCAGAACTTATAGCTATTTAGCTGGTGAGTGCCTTGAAAGTGTGTCACACAAATTACCCAGCTGGAGAGAATTGAAACCACAGTGAAAATCCTGTTATTATCTTCAAAAACATGTGGACAAAAAAAAAAAAAATCGACTTCATGTAGCAGTTGAGGCCCATTTTTAATGACTTTTTCAGTCACCTGTGAGTAGGAGCTCAGTCGATGTATGAAGTACTCTGAATGATATTTCAATCCTTACATTTCACTGAAGATCTATTTTCTTTCTTGCCCTCATTGAAACCTCTTAGACTATCTGGTTACAAAATGTCTCAAAATATCCTCTGGCAGCCAAGTGAAAGTAGTAAAGTGGTTTTGTTTCTTTTGCCTCTTTTCCAAAGTGGAACCATTCTGAAACCCATCAAGCAGCATAACAGCCACATGTTGTGCATACCCTGGAATAGAAGAGGTGTAAAACGATGTTGGCAACGAGAGCTATTACTAAGAGTGCCTGTCCTTTGTCAGGTATCTTTGGAAGAAGAGAGAGGCATTGCAAGGGATGATATTCACGCCGATAACCACATGTCCATTTGTGCTCACCCATGCACTTCTCAAAACACTACAGTGTGCACTGACAGCCTGCAGAGAATCTGCTTCAAAAATTTCCTTTGAGTCATCTCTTAGCCTCCAGCAGTGTCTGGGAAAGGTGTTTGTGATCAAACTGAAATGTAAAACTGCGATACTATAAATAGTAGCTACTTGATGGAGAATATCCTTCTCCAAAACAACATCGAGTTCTTCTTGAAGTGAGTAAAATCAGCGTTGTAATGACATATCTTTTGTATCTATTTTGTGTTAAAGGAATTTGATAATTGCTTACTCTAATAATTTCTGTGTCAGGTAAATATTGGTATGGTCCTGAAGGAAAAGCTTATTTTCATATTACATTAGGATTTTTTGGGTTTTTTTGTTATATTATTTCTACTTTGATCTGTGCTGAGTCATACAGTTGGATATAACCTTTGTTGACTTCCCTGCAAACAGTACATTTGATGAAAAGTACCCAGAGTACTCCACCCGTTGGACAAAAAATGCCCAACCTGTCTTTCCCCTCTACATACATTTCCTCTTTTGTAGGTTTCCAATGCTGCATCTCAATTTGGGTATCACTTTTTCTGCTCGTCCTTACCCCAATCCCTTCAAGCTCTACTGCAGCAAGATGAAAATATAAATAAGGAATTAGGAATCTGTGTGCAATTTGAAGGAATTTGGTGCCTGAATAGTCTGGAGGTCCTAGAGCTGCATTTTCAAAGTCACTTGGATGGTAGCCACTACCAACTTGTCCTTTTGAAGAACAGTTAGGGAGCAATCATAGCAGCCTGTATCCCACTGGTATTTGAAGTTCTCATTCCTAAGCATGGAACTACTCTGCCTGCTCACAGATCTCAGACACCTTTGGACACCTGCTTGGGGTTGGAGAGGCATCTTGAGTGTTGGTCCCACTCCTCTGTGTGTCTAAGATGCCGCTAAAAAACCTGTGAGCTACCAGTAGTCTCAAGAGATTTTTGTATCTCGGATATGACCTTTAATCCTAGACCTGAGATTTTCAGGGCCTGAATCACAAATATGCATACTACTTCTTTTTTGGTCCATAGTTCATTTTTTCTTTACATAAATTGGACAATTAATTCCCTTCTAGAATGTCAAGGGTTTGTAGCAGCAGCTATCCAGTATATATCTCACTATTCTGCGCTGCTTTCTTATTGTAAGGCTACAAAATGGGGAGGATTAAGAATTCTGAAATTCTGTATTCTTTTCTTCCATGAAAATGCAGTACATTATGATGGCTTTATTATTGAAGAATTAGGGAGAATAAAGCTACTTCAGAGAACAGAATTGGTTCATTCACTGCAGTGCTTACTAAATAGCTGTATATTTCTGTTGTGAATACTAGCCTTGGGAGGATGGAGATATCTCCTTTCTTCATGAGAGAGGCTCTGCCAGTGATTCTAAGGCACATGAGGTTGCATCTCTGGAGGAAAGGGTTTAAACTATTAGCGATCATTCTTCAGAACTATTGCTGATTTTGTGTTGTCAACATTGCTCTTGTTCTTATTTACATGTGAAAGGCCATATGTGCATAGGAAAAATGAGGCAAGTACACATAAGATCACCAGATAAATTACTACTTGTAAGTGCAAATATTATTTTCACTAACAGAGTGATTGTCTGGGGACCTGTTTGGTATTTGGCCTATAAGAGGCAGCTGGTGACAAGCTATTAACAAAGGCAGATTGGTTTTGTTGGGTACATGGCAGTTTTAGTGGTGCCATGTTTACCCACAGAAGGGAAAAGACTGATACCAGACACCAGAAATGTCTTAATCTGGGTTTTATTCTCACCCATTTTCTCTTTAAAGTAAAGGGAATAAAACAGTGACTGTAGTAACCATTAAAAAGTATTTGGAGCAGAAAAGGAACTGTCTGGTACCCCTATATTTGGGCCTGGTCTGGTACCTCTTCCTTTGTTGCAGTTCTTCCTAAATCTGTGATTTAAATTTTTTTTTTTTTTCTTCAGATAATGAGTCTGTACACTAATTTGCACAACCCAGAAGGAAACACAACCTTAAACAGAAAGATAGTGGTTAAATCTGCAAGTGAGGGTTAAATCATCCAGTT
>WEKY01048882.1:0-13080 GCA_013390045.1 Picathartes gymnocephalus
AAAAAAAAGGAAAAAATGAAGGAAAGAAAAAGACCAAGAGGCCATCACTATCCTAAGCTGCTTAGAGATAAGGAGGTATTAAAAAATAGAGTTCTGTGACCTGGGGTCATTAATTGATTGTTAGACCAAAAATGAATCTGTGAATAACTACTTTGATTCCCTGTATCATCACAAAAGCATCCTTCCCACATAACGAGTATACTGATAGGAAAGTTTTCATAGCCGTTTTATCACTCCTTTTACCTCAAGCACTACAGGTTTTGGGCTAACGTGAGGTACAGTTCACTAATATACCCTGTATCAATGCACTGACCTTTTACTGTGACTCCTAGCTCCAGGAAGAACTCAGACTTACAATAAGAGTTTAAATTTGAGAGAGGTTATTTTCCAGATCTCTCTTGTTGCTGTTTGGAGGTCAATTGGTTGCAGTGGGGAGAGTAAAGGGTATTTCTAATCATTCTTAGAGCAATGTATTCTGTTAGAGGGCAGTAATATTAAGAAGGAATGTAGGGAAACAGATAAAATATAATGAAAGTTGCACAGCATAAAGATTTTAGAGATTTTAACTAAACATCTACTACTTCTAGATTGTTGAAATGGCTTAACAAGCTGTGGGTTGACCTATGAAACCTGATGTTCCAAGGGACTGAGATTGACAGTTGGGTTGGGAACGGTAACCCTGTTAACCCAATGAGGTTTTCAATTCTGAAGCACACAGCAAAGTATCCGTCCTTCTCATTTTCCTGGGTGGAAGTGGCAAGAAAGAGAGCACCCAAGTTTGAGCAGCCTTGACCATTAACAAAACATATAAAATTGGTGCATAATGAACATTACTGGAATCTATTACTGAGGGAAGCGTGCAGTGGATATATGGGATAACACTCCTTACTGTGAACACTAGTGTTGAACACCTTATACAAAGACACCACTATGTAACAGAAAGGAAGTTACATATGCATTTCCATAGGGATTCCAAAGACCATTATGAATCATCTTCATGCTAAATATTGGAAAACCATTTCAACTTTTCACTTACTGTCATAAATAATCACTAGATTTTCATTAAATTTGCAATGAATGTGCTCTGACATGATCATATTCATGATTTTAAAGAATATCCCAAACAGGTTTTCAGGAGTAGTAATCTAAAAAGTGAGCAGCAACTTACTAATGTGGTTATAGATTGTAGGATGAACTGCTGTACTTAAATTCAGTCATTCCATCATGTCAACAATGGCCTTGACAAAATTACCTCTGCTATAAATACTAAGAGTTTCTGTGTACAGCAGACCAACTCATTGTGTACATCTAGAGAATCAAAGTGGTACTCAAGTATAATCAAGTATATGCTAACTGATAGAGCAAGTGAAGCTTCATCTCCTCTTTCAAAATTAGTGTTAAAATGATGTTCTGAAAAACCAGTGAAACAACAGACAAACAGATGTCTTATTACCAGTGCCGGCAGAGTTACGCAATTTATAGCTCACAATTGCATGATAGATCCCCTACATCTTATTACTCTGGCAGGAGCACAGAAACACAACTGCCATTTTCCACACCTTTGGGAGGAAGCATTCTTCTGACTAAGGTACTTTTATATCTTCCCTCCCTGTCTATCTTCCTTGCACAACAAATAGGTAGCCACCTCTAGATACTTTACATGCTGGGATGCAGGAAGCAGAGAAAAGGACCTTATTTCTTACCAAAGAAATGGGTCAAATGAAGACAAGTTAAGGAAAGAAGTAGAATGGCATAAGTTTCTTTACATTTTTGCCTTTTATGCATTTCTGTGGCTTGATCAAAACAATTCAAGCAAATGCATGCAGAAAAATGATCAATCTAAAAAAAATGAGAGGAAAAAGGAACCATTTATGAGTTGAAATATGAGTTTCTAGTTAATCACTTTGACTTCAAATATTTCAAGGTAAAGTTTATAAACTTTATTTCAGGAGCTTTTCTTTAGCCTCTCTAAATCAGATACATCACAGAAGAGATGTGAAGAGACTTCATTTTCTAGTCACCCATGCACCATTAAGACTATCTGCAAAGCACTATTTGTTCCTCAGTCTAGAGGAAGTGCTTGAAAAGAAATATACCAACAAAAAAGTTTAATCACAAAAGGCATTATTTTGAAAAGAATTTTTTTTTCTTATGTGATTTTAATGCTCAGTCTTACTGCATTTGCAATATAAAAATATAAAATAGGGTATTTGCAACTCCTGTGTAAAACATGATGGAGAATTCAGACTCTGCTATCAGACACTTTCTTCTCAAAGAATGTCTCAGTGAAGTGGGACATAGAAAGTTAGTAAAAAATTAGGCTCTTCTGCAAAAGGTCATTGTTTACCTGTTCCCTTCCAATAAGATGGTCCCCCCTCACAAAAATTTGCCATTATGAGGACTCCATTTGAACAGTGAGTCTATTTTGTAAATATCCACCCATTTGTGCTTAGAATGACTAAATAAAAACAATATGATGCTGGAACCCTGAAAATCTGGCTTAAAAGATCAGCAGTCACATCAGGTTAGTTTGATCTGAACATTTCTTTTTTAGGATTAGGCAACAGAGAGAGAAAAAGGAACAAGGACAGCAATGACAGAATAAAGCAAGTAACCGCCACTGTGGACAAAACCAGTAATGAGTGGCAACTAAGGCCTTGCTGCACTTTAGGCCTCTAGGAAGAATGAGCAAATAGTAACAGGATACATATGCACCCAAAAACAGATAACACAAATAATGTGTGCAATTCTGTTCTGCTGGCTGGATCCCCCATGTGTTCATGTATTCAAAGTACAAGTATTCAAAAAGCTACATGGGCAGGCCCCAGAAAATCTGAATAATCCTTTTCAAAGCAGCTTTCCACAGTTTCTACTTCTTGCTCCCTTCTGAGTTGGAACTAGTCAAACAATTAAATGTGAATATTATTATTCTCAGATTCTGATTACTAAAACCAAATTCATGAATCTTCTAAAATTTGACCTGACATTACAAAGGGGTATGTGCTTACCAGTACAACTCATTACTGCAAGCCATTATAAAGGTAAGCATACCAAATAGCTATATTCCACATTTCATATTCCATTACTTTCTGCTTGGTCAAAATATAATAAACATAACTTTTTTTTTTTTTTTTTTTTTTTTTGGAGACTGTTACCATGAAAAAAGACTCACAAAACACCAAGAGAGGCCCAAAAATTCCTTTTAAGAATGTTTTATTTCTATTTGACAAAAATATGGCTTATATATTTTTTTTGAAGCAGAGTTCAATTTACACATGACTTCATTCCGCTTCTCCTCGTCTTTGGAAGGTAATCACAGGGTCCAGATGCCAAGCTATGAAAGATCTTCTCCTTTCAGTTTCTTTCTGAATTAAATTAGATTTTGACTTGAGAAATGTGACCACATTATCTGTTTGAACATAAGGAAACTGCACAAATCCCTCATAAGACCTATGTAAAACTCCTTTTATGTTTAAGAAGGGGCAATTTTCTCATGTCCATATTTCTTAGAAAGGAATCTGTGCTGCCCTTTAAGGAACTTGCATTTCAGTGCATATTTTTCTGGTGCAAGTTGAATTTGGAAATCAGTAGGAAAATGCATAATCAATTGGTTATGCAGTATAGCAATTAGATCACGTTTTGTGAAGATTCCCAGTGCGTGATGATTCCATAATACAGCTAAGGTGCCATGGTAAACTGTAAATATAGCTAGGACTATACATTTTATGATAAACCTTACTTGAAAAAAGTGTAAGGTTTGTCAAAACAAATAAATTAAAAAGGTAACCCCCCAAAAAGAACCCAAGGACTTCAGTCTGAATCTCCACTGCAGCTCTATCTCTGTTCTCTCACATTTTTTCTGTAGCATATATGAGACTTGAAGAAGAACAAGTGTATGCTCTCTAACTTCATTTAATGGGTCTAGTATAATGGGGATTTTGAGATGGACCAAAAGGCAGTAAAGATGCAGTGAAACAGTGTAAAATGAATATTTTAAACACTTCTACTGCATATAAATATTTAAACAGTATCTCTGTAGTAAGATAATACTTGTATTAGTGAAATTATAACTCTCAGAGAAATTTTTTTTTATATCTCCTCTTTTTTGCTGTACACTGATTTGTTCTTGACAATTGAGTGAACTATGCCACTCAACATAATTGAAAAACAGCTTTTTGAGTGTCATGTTCATAACTGCTTTTAAACAATATTTTTATTTCCGAAATCAGTTTGATTTTATTGAATACTTTACATTTTCTACCTCTAAGTCTGTGTTTTTTTCTAACAGTGACCAAAATTTTTAAACATAGAAGTTGAAAAGCACTTTTAATATCACTCACAACTTATTGCAATTGTGAATTTAAAAGTATATCTAAGACATGAGTAGCAGAAAAAAACCATCCTAATAGTGTGACATCCATGCCCCAATACAGTGGTATAATAGATGAAGGTTCAAAATAAAAGATCAAGAATAAGCATGGCTTTGTTATCCATGATCCAATAAAGGTGAAATAAGCTGTGAAGGCAAGCATTATAGACATATGAGCCAGCAGGAATACTGCCAAGAATAGTTCATGGGGCACTGAGCAGCTGGATGAAAATCACTGCTTTTTCAGGACCGTTGGACACTTCTCTAGGCCGGGGCCTCAGAAGCAACCCTACCACTGCCCCTCGTCAATGTCCCTTCAAAACACAGTTCATAAATATAAATCAGCTGCTACTTAGGTTGGCAGCAGCAACAGTTCAAAATCCTAGAAGTACTGCATTTACTTGTTGGCACTTAAAAATGCATTAATTGGCTGTTTCCTGTTGTGTGTGAGAGGGAGAATCTGGGTGGAGGTAGAATCACATAACCATTTTTCCCATCCTCCCCAGTACGTTGCGCACTTCTAGTAAAAACATTGAGTGCAACTGATGAGTTGGTTCTCTGCACCAAATGTCCCAAGGAAATCAGTAGCTGAAGTCTGTAACTTCGTTCAAAGCAGCTGTGTCTAACAGGTGTGATGGAGAAGCTTAGAATTCAGACCTTCACTTTTCATAAATTAAATAAAAACACTTATAAAAGCTATGCAAGAAAGCAGAGGAAGGCAAATTCTCAACTGTAAATTCTTAGTCCCCATAAAACTGTCCACACAAAACAATCATTTTTGAGAGACAGGATCCATCAAAAAATACTACAATTTGATAAGTTAAATAGTAAATGTATTTACAAGCTCGGTGAGAAAACCAGAATATTTTGCAACAAAACCTCTCCCCCTACAAATCAAAATCAGATCAAAATCAAAAGGTTTTCAGCCTTTACAATATTAGTTGACTTAATTTTAGAAGAAAATTATTATGTAAGGTTAGCAATTTGGAATCATATCTGTACATATCGACTAAACCAAAATATGGAGTAAAAGAAGAACTCAAATTATTGCGATAGATTAGAATATTCAGAATTAGAACAAACCAAAATTCTATGACTGAGTTACTTTATAAGGCCAGGAAATTTAATATGCATTGAATAAGTGTTATAGGATTCTAATTACTATATGATACAAAACAAAGTTAAACAACTACAACTCATTAAAAACATAGAAAAAAATTACTGGGGTGAAATTTTCATGAACAGTAATGGGGAAAAAATCGTTTTTGTTGCAGTGGTTGTTGTACCTGCTGGCAGTCTTTGCCTAAAGACTTGTTGTGACCTTTTAGCCTATACTACCCTGTACTATTTCTAAAGGCTCAGAGTTTAAGACAGAATGCATCAGCTGTTATATTAAAGTCAGACACAAAATAGGAAGAATGCAGAAACAGTCTCAATGCTAGCTTTGTGCTTGGATTATATTTGTACATGTTTATGCTATACTGTAAACAAAAGTCATCTCTCTACCCAGCATCATCTCGAAATGTGCTACAGTGTGAACAGAAGAAATAGAAAACTGGAAAGTACTTCAAATTATTTTAACCATGCTGATAAATATCACCCAGAGAATATAATATTATTTCACAGACATTCTTATTCCTACTAGTTTTCTTTATGAACTCCTACCCCAAACCCTCCAAAACTCCCCAAAACAAAACAATTCATGACCACCAATGATTTTATTCATATTTTTAAATGTAAAATAAAGGCAGTATCTGACACACATAATTCCTGTAGTGGGATAAATTTCCGAAAGATTAGTGTGCTTGAAAACATATTTGAAATTCTTGCACAGACATATTAAATTCAATCAAATACCTTTTAACCATAAATAGATGGAAGACGACAGTACTAGTGTAAAGCTGCATTTATTATAGATTCATACACCTTATGGGGAGAGATGGGGCAAAAAACAGTTCTTTGACTTTATTGGCCAACCTCACTTAATTTTTTTATGACCTAGAAAAGGTTATTTTAAATGTGACTTCTCTACCTCAGCTACCCAATACTCATCAACAACTAAATAACAAGAACCTACTGCCTTACCTAAAATTCTCATCCTATACTAAAGATCAAATCCTCTCAGAATCCTTTATTTTTGCCCATCTTGATCAGTAAAATAAGTGACACAATATATCTGTTCTAAGATTTTTTGAAGCATGGACAGAGAAGTACTATTGGTTACTTCTCTGGCTTTTGTACACGCTGACTCACCTGGTCATTCTATGTCTATGTCATGTTGCTCATATTTTGAAAATACTATCTTCCTGCTAAATACAGCCTTTAAAGATAAATGTTCTTAGGAAACATTCCAATTTTGATTATAACTGTGATTTATACCACAACCTAACTTATTTGTAATTTCTTCCTCTGTGTTATCATGTGTATTCTAAAGACAAAAAGGTGTAGATAGTAACTTCTTTTGATAGTAACTATGTCAGATGAGAAAGTTCCTGTTACCTTACTCTCTCTCCCGTGACACTTGGTACCATATCCTCCTTCTGGAGATTAGCACAGGCTGGTGTCTGCTAGCTGAGTGTGCACAGGGTTTCTTCCTCACCCATTTCAATTAAATAAGGTGGTTTAGTTCACAGAGTTTAAATAACGACTCTGTACTTGCCCATCAAATTTGGATCTAAATGGATTAGGAAGAAATCACACAAACATTTCTGCTGGCATAGATGATGAGGCAGTAGACCTATTCAGACAGCCCAGTTGCAGGTATGTCGTTGTGTGACAGCACTGTTGAGAGTCTGAGAACTTTCTACAACAAAAACCACAGACTAAATAACTCCTATTCCCTAAGAAAACATGTCAACCACCCCATAAAAGCACCAGATACCAGTTAAAAAGAAAAACAAAAACAAAAATAGAGAAAAAGAAGTGGCAGATTCTGATCTCGTTTATATTCAGGCACATCTAAAAGCTTAAACATTTAAAATGATACTTTACAGAATTACAGTTAGATTTTGCAGAGCAATAGTCTGGATATGGCTGGGTTCATATATATTGCAAATATACAAACAGCAGTCAAAACACTTCTTAGAAACTTCAAGATGGCTGAAAGGTTTTGCAAGCTCTTTAAAATTCCCATTAACTCTATGATATGAAAAATCCTTTCTTGTTTGATGGTCCCATGGAAAGTAATGGGAATGTTGCAAAGATTAATGGCTGCATAACAGAGCTGATAAATGTGCAAGAGAGAATACAGCAACTTAAGATCATACGACATTTTGTATGGTGCAATTTAATATTCCAGAATTTATAATGCATATCTTTAAATAAGTTAATAATGACAGTGCTGGAGTTAGTGCACATTGTGTTCAATTCTTACAATAAAAAGCTTTAATCTGAAAATAAAATACACTGGGAAACTACTATCAAGTAAATATTCATCTTGATGAACCTCCATGAGCTCAAGAGAAATAGCAAAATAATCAATGAACAGGATAAATTCACTGACAGAAAAGGAATATAATCTCCAATTATGGGATTTCTAAGCCTCCATTAAGTCTTTAAATCTTAACTTGCATTAACTAAGTTGCTGTGATTATATTTCAAACTCAGGAAACTCCACATGTCCAGTCACTTATTGAATGCATTTGTTATTAAAGACCAAGCAGATAAATTTTCAGGAATAAATAGTAAGATTTTCTCTTTTAAATTCCAGAGATAGACCTATAAATAGCACCTATGATTAAAAATCACTTCTAGACTTTTTTCAGAATCACTGTAAATAAAGTAGAATCTGAAATCATTAATGTACTAAAGCCACTCTTCTGCTTTCATGACAAAACTTCCATCCAGTAGAGCCAAATACCATGACTTCCACTAGAGGCTATCATGCTCAAGATTTCATTTCTAATCTATTTATGTTAAAATTAAATGAGTAAAAATAAAAAGGTAGAATGAAATAAATGGAATAAGAATGTTGATGTAGTGATACTGAAGGGCCTCTGAAGGTTTTCTGTCACACCATTTCAGGGGCCTTTGAGCCAAAAGCTGGGCACAGGAGCAGCCATAGTGTTCTCACAGAATCATAGAGCATCCTGAGTTGCAAGGCACCTTCAAGAATCACCAAATCCAAATCCTGATTCTCCACAGGACAACTAAATTAGTCACACGAGGTATCTGAGAGAATAATTCCAAAAGTCACGCCTTGTGTCTGAGAGCACTGTCCAAATATTTCTTGTTACAGCTGAAGATTGTTTAAATTTAGTTTCCCAGATGTATCAATAGTTAGTCGTGTTTTCTGTCTTTCAAAACTGCAAAAAGTAATATTATGTACATTTCTGAAAAATATGAAAGGTTTGCTTTTTTTTACGGCTCAGACTTTTAATCTATGAAAATGAAGACATTAAAAAATTGTGATGCACCACATTTTCTCCTTAAACTTTAATTTTATTTTTTAGGGGCTTTTATGGTGCCTCATATTTTAGCATTTGACATAATAGTAATTTTTTTTAAGACAGCTGATATCATAGAGGACATAGGATAAACTCTAGCAACTTCTTTTTATCATGTTTAAATTTAATTTATCATACTATTTCATACTGACAATGACATATTTATGGAAACTTGAAATCCTTGATCCTTTCCTGCAAAATTCTTCCTAAATAAAAAGTATCTCTTACACAGAAAAGAGGTGAAATAGCAAATTTCAGTATTACTGGATGAAATGTTCTGTTCTTTCAGGCACATTGAGAAAGTAGCAGTGGCATTTTGTTGTCTCTCCTCATACACTGTTCTAATACCCATTGATACCAAATTAAGCACACTAATTACTGAAGTGACTGCGATGTGGGAGATCCTGGTTCTCCCAAGCAGACCCTTTCTCTCACAGACACCATACTCTAACTACTGCATAAAAAATGGAACATATCTCAGTACTCTTAGCCTCTCTTCCTTCTGAATTTAGGAAATTGTGAATCACATTTGGAAGTTACCCTTTGTTTCCAAATGTATTTGTATAAAATACATGAAATTTAGCACAAAAGGTATCATCTTCTCCCTCCTCTGCTTTGTTTTTCCTTTCACAAACCCCAAATAATATCATTTGCAGATGAAATACTAACCCCTGTTCTTTGGTTTTATCTACCAAAGAGATGAATTATTATCTGTCATTTTATACTTGACTAGCAAGTGTAAAAAGCGGCAAAACCCCCTTTCCTTACGTGTTTAATAAATTCTGACTGAAGTGTACTATTATTAAATATCACATAAAGAAAATACAGTTAGAATTATCAGACCATGGGCTTAAAGTCAGGTAAAATTAGTACATTTTCACTATTCCTACAAGTAGTGGAAAGCCTTCTCACTGAGCTTGAAGAAATCAATGTAATTAGACATAGGCAAATCTTTTACAAAGTCATGGAAAAGGGTACATGAATGAAGAGTAAGCATAATAGTGCAGTTAAGTCTGCAGCTCTGAAAATTCTATGTCTAAATTCATGGCCACTGGAAGTGAGGAAATTCTACCAGGATAAAGAAAATTCTGTACTCATCTTGGGTTTTATGTCCTTTTCCTAAATATTCACTACAGACCAATATACATGATGCCTTTGCTTGAATCAGAACAGCAGTTCTTGCCTCCTAAGAGAAACAAGACAGGTATTAATGCTTTTAGTCCCAGAAAGTATTCCCAATATTGACTAATAACTATCAAATTAAATACAAAATACCTTGCATACCAGGAGTGTTACATTAGCAGTCTTTTGCATGCCTTAAAATACATAATGTAAATGGAATAGATATGTATATGGAGTATATTTAAAATAGGATAGCACAAATTGATAATTCAATTATTAAAATTAATTCCACAAACAAGTCTTCTCTTTGAAGAAACTCTGAGTTGGAAATTGTCTTGTTTATTTTTAAAAGTAGCTATTATTGTCAGTATTCTGACTTGGCCTTCATAGATCCCATATGTGCTTTGAAGATTCTCATTTATAAAAACACATTTTTTTAGTTTCACTGATAAGAGACATTTATGATTTCTGAAGAAATAGACTGGGCTATGTCAAAAAACTAATGAGTTTTTACCCTTCTTTTTACTCCTAAATGCAAAAATGCTTCCAAATTGTAAAGGAGAAAATGAAAACCATACAAATCTATGTGGAGGTAAGAATGCCTCAGAGTGGAAAGAAAGCTTTGCTTCAAAATTGCATGCAAATGTTCCCTTTTACACCTTTCAGCACTTCCTTTGCAAGGGATACTCTTCTGGCATGCTGAAGCTGAATCCACATTTCTGCAGTATTTGTTGCAGCAATTTAACTCCAATACTCTCTTTACTGCTCATGACTTGTTTTGAGCAATCTGTGTATGAAGGAGCTCGATGGGGATTGAAAATGGAGAGGAAGTCAAGGATAATGTTCCTGTTCCAGATTCAGCATTATTTCTGAAAAAGCAGTTGGCAAAAAATTGTTTGCAAAATTAACTTCCAGAATAAGTGAGAAGTGTGAATACATTTGCAGGTGATTTTATCTTTTGGGGCCTTGTGGTGTCTGTGTAATGGGAACTAATGGTCTTGAATGGTCTCGGGAAAAAAAAAAAATAGCTTTTATTACTGCAAGTTGACTTGCTGCCAGAAATTCTTCAACCTCTGCGCCTTGCAGTCAATCAGCCACTTGAATAGCCTGGACTTATAATCTTAGGAAAATTTTGCCTGAAGGCACAGTAAAAAACCTAACACACTCAAATAGTAGAAATACTTTGATATTGCTTCCCTTTCTGAAGATATAAAAAAATCAGAAACAAAAAACTGGAAGAAACACCCATCATCCCTAAATGAATAATGAATAACTGAAAAAATAAAAAAGTTTTTTAAATGTAGCAGAAGTAAAAATTATCACATAAACAACATATCTCATTACTGTTTGAGAGTCCTTTCAGTACATTTTATACAAGACCATGAAGACAAAAATAATCCTGGATGGAGGTCCTAATCTATCATGGCAGGTGTTAGAGAGCTTACCAGAAAGGGACTGGTAACTCTGCCAATAGATAGCTACAAATTTTACTTTTAGAAGTCTTCAGCTTTTCCCAAATTTCTTTTGTAGTACTCTGATTCCTGAATTGGATTTAGCGTCTGGAGTCCCTGCTTGTAATTTATTATTTTGTCTGCCTGAAGAGCCCCTTAAGGAGCAGTAAGTGAGTTGCCTTGGAAGCCTTGCTGTTGATGGCAACAAAACAGAGTCTCCACCCTGAATTTCTGCTCTTTTAACAGGTCTGCACAGCTGCCAATAAGTGAATTGTGCTCAAACTCTTTGCTGGATTGCAACGCCTAGCAGTAGACCTGTGTTTTGTGTTCAGGTAGTTCATGATGCTTCCTTTTTGTTTTATCTGCTGCATAAATTAACTTCACAATTGTATGGGTTTTGGTTGCGATAGAGTAAATTCTCTTCATACCAGCTTGTAGGGTGCTATATTTTGGATTTGTAATAAAAACAGTGCTGATAACTGCCATAATTTGACCCAAGCTGGCAACCACACAGCCACTTGCTCACTCCCCCCAGGTGGGACAGGGGAGAGAATCAAAAGAATAACAGTGAGAAAACTCATAGGCCGAGATAAAAATGTTTTAATAGGAAAAGCAAAACCCACACATACAAGCAGAACATGGAATTCATCCACCACTTTCAAGGACCAAGCAGGTGCTCAGCTATCCACCGGAAAGCAGGGCTCCATCAGGCATAACAGAGACGTGGGAAGAGAGACACCATCCTGCTGAACGTTTCCCACTTCCTCCCTCTTCCCCCAGTTTCATATGCTGAGCATGATGCCATATGGTCTGGGATATCCCTTTGGTCTCTCGGAGTCAAAAGCAAAATGAAAACATCCCTTAATTATCAACACTGTTTCCAGCAAGAATTTAAAACAGAGCCCCGTACCAGCTACTGTGCACAAAATTAACTCTGCCCAGCCAAATCCAGCTCAATAGCTCAGAGATGTTTTAGTTATTGCTGAGTTTGCACAGTGTCAAGGTCTTTTCTGCACCTCCTTCCACGCCACCAGCAAGTAGGCTGGAGATGCACAACGACTTGGGAAGGGACACAGATGGAAAAGCTGACTTCTACCGACCAAAGGGATATTCCATACCACGACATTGTACTCTTCAATAAAAGCCAGGGGAAGAAGGAGAAAGGGAGAGACATCTAGGATCGAGCACTTTTCTTCCAAAGGAATCATTACAAATGATAAAGTCCTGCTTTCTTGGTGTGTTTTACTTGGCCTGTTTTTTTGTAGCAGGGAGGCCTCCTCTGAGGAGCTGCTGGAAGCTTCCAGCATGTCCGGCAGAACCAATCCCTGATGGCTCTGAACAGGGACATGATGCTGGCCAAAATTGGGCCAATGAGAGAGGTTGGTAACGCCTCTGTGATATTTAAAAAGAAAATCAAAACAAAATGGGGCACGCATAGGTTTTTTTTCCTTCTAGTCAGAGAAGAGGAGGAGGTGAGAACATGTGAGGGAAACAACATGGAGACTCCAAGGTCAGTGCAGAAGGAGGGGCAGGAGGTGCTCCAGGCGCCGGAGCCGAGATTCCTCTGCAGGCCGTGGTGAGACCGTGGGGAAGCAGCTGTGCCCCTGCAGCCCCTGGGGACCCGCGGAGGATGCACAGATCCACCCGCGGCCCGTGGGGACCCACGGGGGATGCAGAGATCCACCCGCAGCCC
>WEKY01048883.1:0-50395 GCA_013390045.1 Picathartes gymnocephalus
ATATATATTTTAAAAAATATATAGGCTATGAAACAGCAAGGTGTCTTAATAACAATTTGAGAACCTAGGCTTACTACCATATTAGATTAGAATTTCCTATGGGAAATATATTTACTTTTGAATAAAAATTAAACAGAAAGTCTCAATGAAATTTTAACACTGATTTTTTTTTTTTCTCGATAAATTTGCATTGCTTCAGGTTAGAATACTGGGAGTGAATAAACACATTTAAAAAATCCTAATAAAAATGGATAAAGCAAGATGTAACAGATGTCTTGGACTATATAGTCTCTGTTATATCATACAAGATTTTATTTTATAGCACATATAAGCAATTAAATACAAAATTCCTTGTTTCACATTGGTACTCCTAGCAGCTGTTGCAAAAGTATTCCCTGATACACAGATATTCCTCTCTAATCCTCCACATAAGCCTTGTAGCCACAGAGGGCTTTGTAGAGTCAGCACAAATCAATGCATCTCATTTAATTAATGCTAAAGGGGGAAATAATCTCACACTAATAAGGCAGCAGACAAACTATCCTGACTGCTTGAGTGTGCCTAAGGTCTTAACAGTAAACGGACATGAATTAAGAAGGGTAATACGACCTATATAAAAATGCTGCATCTGTCTGCTGTGCTTCTCTGTTTGCCTTCAGTAGGCACACACAAACACAACCAGTGATCAGCTTATGTGGGTCATGATTCATAATTGATACATGATAGAGAAAAAATAAATAGAGAAGAACAAATAGTGTAGCTCATAAGCAGGGCAGTTGCTTGCTTTTGATTTTTTGTCATGAAAATTCCAAGGTACAGTTTAGAGGAACAATGAAGAGAATCTCTCTCAATTTTTTTCACAAATACACAGAAACAGATTGTTGGCAGACACATGTCATTATCCACAGAGCTCTAGTACACTAGTCATGGCAGGGATAAAGCTATGAAAAGCAACTGCTGCTTTTCTAATGGAAAAAAACCTCTCACACTTGACTAACAAATGAAGTATATGTTTTTATATTTCTCCAATAAAATTATCTATGTAGCATTGAAAAGCAGGAAGCAGAGAAAGGGCAATATATATGTCTTCCACTAAGGGAAACAGGTAAACAAGAGTTCAGTTACCACTTTTAGCTGATGTTACCACATCTGTCAACACCTGGAAGCTATTAGCTCCTGCCCACACTCTGCAGAACTGGAATGGCTGAAAAATACCAGTGGCAGAATATTTTAAATGGCTGCTGAATAGTGTAAACTTTCTTACCAATAAATTTAACTCAAATGTGAAAAAAAAAATTGAAAATGCAAGTAAAAGTATTTGGCATATATAACACAGATAAAAAAGAAAGTAAGGAAAAAACAAACCACCTTCTCTCTCTGCAGCTAAAACTTAGGTTTACTTTCAGCTGTTTGTTTGAGATTTTTTTTTTCAAGCATCTTTTAAGATACAGAAAGCTAAGGACCCTCTGCAGAAGGACCTGCCCAGCATTCTAACCTAGCAGTAACAACAGAGTTATTTAACTATATTTTGCCTTTCCCTTTCTTTTATAGTCACTCATGTCGTGTTGAGAAACTTGTTCATACTTGGGACTTTATAACTGCACTCAAAATTAAAAAAAAATATACCAAGAATCCACTGATGGGTATCTTATTTAGGGTGGGTCTTGTGTCACATCTGTCCTTTAGCTTCTTGGTGTCTCTGAAACAGTCTGTTAGTTAACTCTTCCCATATCCTTTGAACATGAGATGTGTCAAGCAGGAAAAGGAGCCCTAAAGTATTTATTCTTCTGCTTCTGTTTACTTTCTCTTTTCTGAATAAATCAACTGAACTGTGATGGTAAGCACACAACATTTTGCAAAACAAACAGCTTATGAATGTTTTGGCACAGCAGAGCAGGTCTGTCTTCTTATTCCTTCGACTCAAAACAACATGACTTGCAACACTGACCTGTTCATGGCCTCATAAATTTATATGGCGATATTTATGTAAAACTTTTGAAAGTCTCACGATTTGGGTTTCTTATGTCATTTGAATATAACACAAAACATTTGGGTTTCTTATGTCATTTGAATATAACACAAAACATATCTTATGATGTATTAATAACATAAGTGTGGGTCAAGTTTGTCCTTTTTGTCAGATTTAGAGGTTGTTGTCACAGCTGAGGAAGTTGAATTATGTCCATTTCTCATCTCAGGATTTCACAGTGTCAGAAGACAACAAAAGTTCAAGTAAAAGCTGGATACCAGACAGGAAATGTCTTCCCTTAAATGTTGGTCTTGTTTTCTCTCCTAGTGCAGGCTAATTCGCCAAATTATATCCTGTAAAAACTGCAATTACGTAGTATATTCCTTGGAAAAGAAATCAGAGACCCATGGGAACTAAGAGTAAAACAATTTTATGAGTAAAACAGATAACATAGAAGAAAAACCTGATGACACTTTGGTTCAGTTCTAAAATTACTGAAAAATCCAGTGAAAAAATCAGTTCTAAAATTACTGAAAAATCATTGCTGCAGGGAAATCAGCACCTCTGTTAAAATTTAAAGAAATAACCAAAGCAAGCTTGAATTATGTGTCCTGTCAAGTTCTGCTTGAAAAGCCAAATGCATATTGATGGGAAGCTACAAGGCACTTTTATTTTCTAGTAGGTGGTATACTATTGTGATACCACAGAAGTTGCTTGTTGGTTTGGCATAATATAGCTTTCATGTTTGTTCTTAAAGGAAAAAAACCAACCAACCAACCAATCAATCAACAAAAACCCCTCCCAAAAAAAGAAAACAAAGAGCACACTGAAACATAGAGAAGATGCCAAACTGAAGAACTGTCACACAACAAGGGCATGAGAATAACAAGAAAATCATCATTAATAAATACTGGAAAGATATAAAGTAAGATTTAACTGGCAAAGCAGCAGTTTGTACACGTTGAGAAAAATAAAACAAATCATGAGAATGTAATCCATGAATACAAAGCAGTTATTCAGAAAAGGCAGTAAACATATACTGAAATTAGATGAAAAAATCTATATCATTTTCTCTAGCTCCCTTGTATCTGCAAAAGTATGCTAAACCTGGAAAAATGCTGAAGGCAGATAATAAATTAGGTAAGCTTTACATAAGCCTACACTATGTGTATGTACAATACCTATCAATAACAGAGAATCTACTGGAAAGGAAACCATAATTTTAGTGACATATTCATTAGCATCAGTTTAAACTTTTATCATCAAAGTCATGTGAGATACTTCATTCCCTGCATACATTAAATTCCTGTCAAACAATTTTAGGAAAGTAGAAGGAGTACAGGATTCGTTCAATATGAATTCCAAGCTTCATTTGCTCACACATTACACCACGGACCAAACTAACACGTGCTCTCCCTCTCAAACTGAACTGATGAGAAAACACAGACAGGAAGGGTGTAAAGGAGGGGGTGTTGTAGTAGAATATCAAGGAACCAGATACCTTAATGAACTGATCTAGAAAGAAAGAATTCAAAATAAAGCAACACCTAAAAACTAAGAGTTCAGGCTTCCCAACCTGCAATAAATACAGCAATGACAAGAAAATACTTCCATTTTACAAAGTTAAAAGAGACTTCAAATCTCCCATGAGAAAAAAGGGATGGAACTGGAGAAAGAAAGAGCACAACAAAGCAATGCTACATTGTGTTTTTGGAAGGATGCCTGTGAGTGCTAATAGCATGTAAACAGTAGCCCTGGCTATAGCAGGAATAGCAGTAATACATTGTTAGCAGCTTTTCCACTGGATAATTATTCATTGTGGTCACTGTGAATGTAGGCCACATTCAGTGATAAAATCTGTTGGATCAGAAATTACTATCATGAAGAGAGAGCTATGTCAGGGTAAACAATGATGGTTTAGAATATCCCTTTTTAAATCATTTTCATTCCTCTTCTCTCTCTTTGATTCTTGCAATGGAATTGCACTTCAAAGTGCTCTGCCAGGGCTTGAAAGCAGCTACATCCATACTTGTTCTACACAAAAACTTGTTCCTAGCAGCAGGATGTTACCTACCACATGCGACACCAACATGTTCCTGGACAAACAGTTTCTTTCCTTTTTTTTTAACACAAAACCAGCAGTGCCCATTCTTTAAGTCATTGAAAAATGATTGGCAGTGGGCCATCACTCACCCTAGTTTCCTACATACTGAATTGCTTTTATGATTTTCCACTTTTCAAAAGTCACTCCGAACTTAATGCTGAAAAATAATGAATTTCTAACATAGTATACACTAACACCTTGACTTGATACATTGAATTTCTAGTTTATCATATCTCTAAACTGGAATTAATAGTGCAAATTAAATCTCCTTATTTAATTCAATTTCTTTGATTAGCTATTTTAAGTATATCCAAGTAAATAAATGAGATTTCTCTTATCTTAATTTAACATTAGAGAGTAGAACCCATAAGTGAATTAAACTTAGACTGACCTTTTAACGGCACTAACATCCAGCTTTTCATACCAATTGCTCAGATACAAGTTTTCAACCCACGCAGGAAGAAAATGAACACAAAAAACTCCACTGATGTCAATTAGCACATTTCTGGCTCACTGGAAACCAGAAACTGCCAGTTTTGATCCTGATGCTACAGATGCATCCCCTTTAAGAACGAACACTATTCCTTCCTGGAGCAATGTAAATACAAAGAATATAAAGTCTTTAACCATCCTAGTTTTACACATGACAGATTTACACAGAGAAAAGGTGGTGTGTGGTGTTGAACTCAGGTCAATGCATCCCTGTTAGTTGAGGTGTTGAAGAGCAAATGGTAGAGATAGGGCTATTTAGGGAGTTTAAAGCTATCTAAAGAATATGCGGAAATATTTTCAGCCTTTCCAAAATAATCCTTTGCTTGTTTATTTTTTTGTGACTTCTCCCCTTCTAAAAGGCTTTATTCTCGAATTTCTAGGAACGGTTACCAGAAAAAATAACAAGATTTTGATTTTTTCAATTTAAATACCTAGTTAGTAGCTTACCATGATTTTACTTAATTTTACTTTTTAAAAGTCAGCAAAAACGTGCTGGGTTTGAAGGTATCTTGGGATAAAAGGCATCCTAACCAATAAATATTAATCTGCTAATTCTACTTGCACACATATTATGCTAAATTTAAATAAAGCACATAAATAAACAGATGAAAGAAAATAGGTTTGTAAATACCATGACTGTTGCATCGTGATGTTTCCACAAGTCGGTTGTTTTGGTCATAGCATGCCATGGCCTGGTAGCGATAGCCTTGTCCACATTCCTTAACGTCTCCTTGTACCTTCATTCCCAACAATACTTCCATCTTACCCTCTGGTAAAATACAGTCTGACCAGTTTCCCACGGGCTGAGCACTGTACTTGTCACACGGGCAAAACTGATTCTCAATCAGAGGATACAACTGAGAATTTCTGCATTTGTCCTTTTTCTTACTTTTTCCTAGAAAGCAGAAATAGTTATTTTAGCAAGTTTGTATCAGTTTACAGCCTATCTCCCAAAAATTTCTTTTAGACTTCTGCAACAAGTGCTTGCAACTACATATATACCCCTAATACTTGTTACATCTGTATTAAACTAGGTTGTTGACTTGAATTTCTAAAGTAGTGGATACCTACAGCTTGCAAAAAGGCAATGTCTTTTTTTAAAAAGAAGATGTAATTTTTATTTATTTTGGATAAAAATGTTTGGGGAGTAAAGTTTGAAAAACTTAGCAATTAAACAAACACAACCCTTTCCTCCTATTTCATCATCAGTGTGCAGTCCAATAACAAGATTTGTATCTGGGTCAAGCTTTTCAAGTTGAATGAAATTGCAGAAGGAAGTAACATGCATCTTTACTACTTTAGTACCTTCTTCCAAAATGTCAAAATTCTTTAATTTAATCATCTGTTATCATACATTTATTCATAATTACCATTCTTCTCCTCTAATAGAATAAGCTCCTTCTCTGAATTTGTTCATACAGTTCTGTTCTTGTTTTCTTTCCTTAACTGGAGCACAGCTATCCACTGAATTTCGCCTTCCGATTAAATCTAATTAAATCTTCTCTTTGATAAAGTTTGCTTAGTTTTCCTCTCCATACCAGACAGTTCATATAAATTAATGTAGTAGTCTTTGCAAAATTAGCTATTGTTACTAAATAGTATCTAAATAGTTGTTACTTAGATATAAAGGTAAATTAATATTCTGTAGCATTTTCCTTCCTATTCAAAGCAAGGCACGGGACACAACTTTGCAGCATCCTTCGTTCTTAGATTTGCTACTGCCTTCATTTAAAACAGAAAATGGGTACCTGGAGAAAAGTTTATCATTCTTTTGACAACACAACTTCTTACTAAATGTAAGCTTTGCCTCTAGAAGCATTTACTGGAAATAATTATGAATTTGCTCCAAGTCGCACTACAAGTTAGACTGGGTAACACATTGCCACGGAGAATACACCACAGCACATATCACAGAGTCAGCAAGTTTGAAGGGGTAACTTAAATGAGAACAGGAAGTATCACAAAGTGTTAATAATGTGGTAGGAGAATATGTACTTTTTTGCTCTGTTTTTAAAATAAGGAAAAATACTGTTAGTTTTGTTCATTTTTTTCCTTGTGGAAGCAAATCTGACATAAAGTTTACTGGAATTATTAAGAGTCACAGTGAGGCTTCTTGAAGATCATGAATTATTCATTGTCCACTGGTCTGATTTACAGAGGGGATGGAGACGGGGATAGGTTTGGATCCTATCACATCCTTTCTGAGGCTGCTAATAGGCACCCCCCTTAGCCAGCTTCCCTCCACCACAGACAATACAGACTAATTGGCAAAGAGTGCTGCAACAGAGGCCAAGACTCACTCTTGAGGTTTCAATTATAATTTAGAAGCAGGGCATGTTTTTTTCACTTCATGCAGGAGAAAAAATAATTTAAAAAAAGAATCCCAAAAAACAACAGATTAAAAAGAAGTTGAAGAAAAAATGTTTCAAAGTAGAACAGCATCCATTATGTAAAACTAGGACAAGTCTGTGGCAAGGGCATCACTGGTAGATCTTTTTATTCTGATAAGTAAAACCTAAAGAGGCTTCTTGAGAAAATAAGACACAATATAAGAGCATTATTACATGTCTCAAGAAATAAGACAAAAAATTAAGTGTTGTATTGCCTCATGTGGTCCGTGGTGCTGGATGTAGACAATGAAGAATGGTGAAAGAAAGAACTGGGAGAGCAAACATTCAGCCAGAGAAAGGATTGGCTTAATCATAAATCTGACGTTCAAGGCTGCAGCTAAGTTCAAAAGAGGTAAGCAAAAGCTTAAGGCTGAAAATGATGATCTACAGCAAAAACCTGAAAAGCATTCAGCTGCCATAGTAATTCTAAATGCACCAAAAACACCATGAGAGAAGGACGTCTGCTTTAGCCAAGACCAGATGTGGGAAGAGGAAGGCAAGTGGGTTAACATCTGATCCTGTTAAGGTGAGACGATTGCTGACTTGTCTGTCAAAAAAACCCACACTACAAATAAACAAAAAAACCCAACAGAAAAAAACCCCTATGCACTATATTTAGAAAAAAAATGGCATTCTTCTATGTTCTTCCATCTTCCCTCTAGTCACTTACCCGTATGGCACAAGTTTTTACTCCTGGGTATTGTTCCACCAGCAGTATATAGAGCATGACACTGGATCTGCTTTCTGCCACTATGGCAAACACTTGTCATAAGGGAACCTCAGAAGTCCTCAGGTTTTAAACAAAACAGTATCAATAATTAATAAAAGATGCATTATTTTGCTTGTTACTCTTACCAACAAGAGTGCGTTTTCTTGTCCTGACTCCTCCACAGTCCCCATTACAGGGAGAAAATTTTGACCAATTCGTAAACTGGCAGTCATCTTGGCAGGGAATCTGGCACATCTGTGTTAAGGGTGGTAATGGGCCAGAGTATTTAAGGCACTCACTGATGTCAGCTTGTCCTCCATCTTGTCTGCGACAAGTAATTGCTGGAAGCAAAAAGAGATGGAGTCTAATTCAGCATTTTTTAATGAATGTCTCTATTCAGTTAAGGGAAGTCTGCAATATTCTATCTGAAAACCACACTGAAAGCCCAGAATACCTATACAACAACTTAATATTTGCCACCAGTTTTACCTTGAATGAATACATTTGACATTTCTCACTTTTTTATGATTTTGTTTAAAATAATTTATCAGGACTTACAAGGAAAAAAAAATTACAGACAACTGTAAATATTATAAAGGTTGCACCATGTTATCTGTACCAGTTATACCACTTTACACATTTTCATTTCTCCTGATATCACTAACACAAGCTACATCTCAGACATTAAAAAACTTGCAATATCATCTTAAGTGAATTGTATAAATTATAAAGTTTTATCAGCAGATCAAATTTTAGAAAGATGGATAGAGATAAAATTTAGAAGCATATTTGAGTTCTGGATACCACTTAACCCTTTACTTTTATCAGGCACTACTGCTGCCTGATGTTCTTCAGCAATTTTTAGTCTTGAAAAAGGTTCGAAAAATACATCATGTTTCCTAGAAAAGGATCATCAGCCAAAAGGGGTACAATTTTACAGAACAGGATAGCCATGTCCTGAATAAAAGCTACTTACTTAAGAAGAAAAACAAGTTCCTTAAGGAAACATCAGGTCACACAAAAGTAAGGAGTTGGAACACAAGGATTTACAAAGAATAGGGAGGTCTGTTTCATTAATATAGTCTGTAACAATCACAGAATGGTTCATGTTAAAGGAGCACTGAAGGTCCCTGCTTGAGCAGGGTCCCCTAGTGCAAATGGCACAGAATTGTGCCCAGAAGGCTTTTGAATATCTCCAGGGAAGGTGGCTCCACAACTTCTCTGGGCAATCTGTTCCAGTGCTCAGTCATCCTCACAGAAAAAAAAATTTTTCCTCATGTTCAGGTGGAACTTTCTGTTCTTCAGTTTCTGCCTGTTGCCTCTTGCCCTAAAACGTGGCACCATCAAGAAGAGCCTGGCTCCATCATCTTGACATCCTCCCTTCAAATACTTATAGACATTGATATGATCCTGTCTCAGTCTTCTCTAGGCTGAACAGGCCCAGCTCCCTCAGCCTTTCCTCACAAGACAGATGCTCCAGTCCCTTAATCATCTTTGTAACCCTCAGCTGGATCTGCTCCAGGAGTTCCATGTCGCTCTTGTACTGAGGAGCCCAAAACTGGACTCCAGGGGCAGCCTCACCAGGGCTGAGTAGAGGGGCAGGATCACCTCCCTCAACCTGCCAGCAATGCTCTTCCTAATGCTCCCCAGGATACCACTGGCATTTTTGGCCAGAAAGGGCATCGCTGGCTCATGGAAAGCTCGTTGTCCACTAGGACCCCCAGGTCCTTCACAGAGCTGCTCTCCAGCAGGGCAGTCCCAGCCTGTGCTGGTGCATGGGGTTATTCCTCCCCAGGTGCAGGACCCTGCACTTGCCCTTGCTGAATATTAGATGGTTCTTCTCTGCCCATCTCTCCGAACTGTTTGGATCCTTCTGAAGGGCTACGCAGCCCTCTGGGGTATCAACCACTCATCCCGGCTTTCTATCACCAACAAACCTCCTGAGGAGGCACTCTACCCCTTCATCAAAGTCAACAATGCTCCATAATTGTTTCTCAAGGATATTTCTTTTAAGCATGGTTGCTTATCAATTCTAAGCTCAGTAAACCTAACTTTAGTTCCTTCCCCGAACCATCATAAGACTTATACAGTAACAAGATAGAAAACTTCTAGCTGTTTGTTCACACAATAGAATTACATTTATGCTTCTTGGCATCTGACAGCACACAGTAGATGTGGTAGCTCAAGACTGTAAAATAATTTGGGCCACCTATTGTTGCAGCAGCATTGCATCCAAATATTCTGTTTACATATGAAGGAATATAGCTTTTTATATTGCACTGCATAATTTAAGCATAGATCTTCAATTGTACTGACAATAATTGCTTTATTAGCATGAATTGAAAAAAAAATCAAGCTCAACTCTTGGACAAAAGGGGAGTTTGAATGCAACATTTCAAAATGAAAGAGAAAACTGCCTATAAGAAGAGGGGCAGGTGCCCATCTCTTCTCTCTGGTGACCACTGAAAGGATGTGAGGGAATGGCCTAAAGCAGTGTCAGGGGGCATTGGTTTAGATATTAGGAAAGGGTTCTTCACCCAGTTAGGTGACCCAGTAGTCACAGCATCAAGCCTGACAGAGTTCAAGAAGCATTTGGACAACACTCAGGCACATGGTGTGACTCTTGGTGCGGCCCTGTGCAGGGCCAGGTGTTGGACTTTGATGATCTTTGTGGGTTCCTTCCAACTCAGGATATTCTTTGATTCTATAACTATTTCCTCCTGGAGGAAAAAAAGAAGCATAGTTAGGGAAGCTTTTTTTTGGATTGTTTTAAGGTAATTGTAATGGTCTATTGACCTATGACTTCTTAAAAAAGCTTTTTAGTCTGATAGTTTGAAACTAAATTTCTGCCTCATGATGACTTAGGAAGCTGAATTTGATGACCCATGTGTTCCATTTCAAGTCCATGTGCCTACTAAAACATATCCAAAGGTCCCAAGGGATTTGTTTTTGCTACATGTCTATGGTAAAACACTGAAAAGGAAGGGCAGGGGGGGTGTTTTTCCTGAGATACTAAGCAAATAACTTCCCTAATCCTTGACTGCCCTTCGGAGCAGGGCTGCCACTACTGTTTGTAATAGGCTCACTACTGCATTAAGTTAGGCTTACTGGGGGACTGACCAGCTGCACACTGTCTAATACAATTATTCTGTCAAATCCTATTACTATTAGTGCAGTTTACATAAGGAAATTTTTTTTCAGATATAATTACAGATTGAGTGAGAAAAATAAAAAATCTAAAAATTGAAAATCCATATTATCAGATTTCTAAGATTACAAAAATATTTTGGAGAAACACAAGTCAAACTGCTATCTTCCAATAGAAGCCTAGTCTATAGCTTTGGATTTTTGTGAGATGCTCTTCTCTGCTAATAGCACACATCAGTATCCGTAAGGCAAAAATATAGTTCAGACTAGTTTTACCATGTGGAAATTCACAAAGGTCAAACCTAAATCCTCTGTCTTGAGTTTGGCCTTGCTATGTGCACACAGCAGCAAAACTAAATGCATTATCTTCACTGCATTCTCAGGGAGATACAGGCTACCATTTTTGACAATGAAAACTACACCTAGCCAAGAGCTAAAGGACAGTCCACTAATTAGTCAATACCCTTTAATAACTTTCTTCAAAAGTTTAATACTCATTTTACATACTACCTCTCCATCTAGTCCTTTCATATGACAATGAATGTTGTCCACCAAAGAAAATTCTTTCTTTCTAGCTAATTTGACTTTTTCTAAAGCCAATATTCAATCCCTCATCCTTCCTAGTTATAAAACATTACTCCATGAGCAGATATCCACTCTGTCATAAATTTTTTCAGACTCATATTAATGCATCTAATTTACATCAGGCAGACTCAGGTGAAAAGCTCCCCTGAGGATTAACACTTTGGTTTTTTTTCCAGATTAACTGTTGGTTGTAACATAGCAATCAAAGCAGAAAAACTCTTCTTTCTCAAGACCTAAATATTTCACCTTAATAACAACAAAAATTAGAGGACAGCTTGGCATACTAAATCAATTCCCAAATCTCAATTTTCACAGTGCCTGTCCATAACTATTCATGCTACTTCTAGTTGACCAGACCTGGATGATTTGCTCTAAATTCCATTTTCCTATTGTTATTTTCCAGATTCAAGTATCAATGTGAAAGGTCTATACTCCTTATGACTGCTGAAAAGTGAGTATTTTTCCATTATTAGAAGCAAGGATTTTGACAACTGTTCACATGCCATTAATACCCTCTTTTGGCCAGCTAACTGCCTTGACATCTGAAATGCTTTCACTGGTAGAGGAGTTGCTTTTTCCACTCACAAGCTAATCTGGGCAAACTCATCCCCTGCCTCTTTGATCAATCCTATGGTTGTTTAAGTCAAAGTTGCTGAGATCAATGATTTACTCACTATGCAGAGAAGTGTCTTCAACTAGTATAAAGTTGTACCCTACCAGGCTAATTATTTTGCTTATACAACCACATTATATTTATTACAGACATTAGCAGTAAGTGGAAAGTGCATGGTTCCTCCATTACTGAATTAAACTCAGTAATTATTAAGTGAAAACATAAAACAAGAGTACAGCTAACAGAAAAGTCAAATTTAACATGGAAACCATTCACTTACAAAATTGTTCTGGTATTTAACAACTATTGGCTCCCAGAAGAAAGGTGTGAAATAAATAGCAGTCTAAATTTTATAGACAAGGGACTTTGATGTAATTAAAACTTTATTGGATAGCATTGTTTCCACCAAGTCCCCACAGGAGACTACAGGCTAATATATTTCTTGTTGGGATAACGAAACACTGAGATTGTATTTTAGCAAGTCATGTCATGTGTGAGTTTATATAAAAACCTTTCCAGTGCTACCATCATTAGCATACTTTGCTGACTTTTCACTGAGATGTGAGATCCAGTGACTCCTATACCTAAAAATTTCCTTATAAATGATGGTGCACTATTATCCTTTCTTTTACAACATACTTATGATACCCTTTTTTTTTTCAATTGTTAAGTATTTTAAACAACAAAAATATTCTTTCTCAATTCTACAAAACAAGAATTACTTCAGCACACTAACTTTTCTTATGCCTTCTATCCATGTTGTCTAAACTATGATTTCATCTATGTTTATTTCTTTCTCGTGGTACACAGTTGACTAGACACAGTGTGACAAAATATTCCTACCACAAAGCATCTTAAGAAGGACCCTATAATATTGGGAAAAAACAAGACTGAGTGCTCTTTATGTTCCAAAGACAGTAACAATGTATTTCTGCCAAATAGATTTGTCTGGAGATTGTGGCTCCTTTTTTAGCAAATAAAAAATTAACTTCTCATGTAAACACTGCTTTTGAGCAGTTGTCCAAATTCTTACTTATGACTCCTGAAGTTGATCACCATACTTTGCAGTGACAAAAATACAAACCAGGCAAGAGATGACTCTCATCTGTTAAGACTCAAGGACATTAAAATAGTGGTTTATAGCTCCATGAAGAGCAGCACTCCATGATTTTGACTTCTTTGTTGTGCTTTCAATAAGGGCATGAACCACCCACAATAGCAAATCCCCTGCCCCCATAAGCGATGCCTGGAGAGGGAGGCTGCTGTCCCTGTTTAGCTATGGAGTGAGGAAAGGGCTTTTGACCCCTGGTTCTGCCTTCAAGCCTCCCCACGGCTCTAACAAGCCTGCAAGGCCTCTCCGTGTGCCCATGGCCATCCTGGGAAGCTTCCTCCCATTCCTCTGTCTTTCAGGTAACTACATACACCCTGTGAATGAAGAACAGTGAGAGCTCGAGACCAGGTCTTTAATAAAGGCCAGTTCCCAGTGACATCAAGCACAGCTATTCAGGTATTTTCTCTGACAGGCAGGTTACTTTAAATTCTGTTTAAATTTACAAATAACCTTCCTCTTGCTACTACAGAATATGCTGACATATTTCACAATTTTCATCCCATTCCTCCTACAAAACTCTGAGGAAGATTCATGGTGGCAAGGACTGCAGGCTGTGCATCCTTCTGCAAATCTCTTTTCGGTCACTGGGATGGCCCTTACCATGTGCATCCATCCATAGACATCATGACGTGATTTGGTTATTGCAGTCTGGGCACTCGAGCTTCTCAGCTGCTACATGTCCTCTTCACTACCCCTGGGATGCAGCCCAACAAGCCCCACTTAAATTTGCAGGAGATACTGGCAAAACAAATTTTAGTAACTTTCTTAGGTTTTCCTATACAATTCAAAGGGGATTTGAGCTGTATTTCTAAGTTCCTTTAAAAGTCACTGAAGCTGAGATTTACTAGCACAGATTTAAGATATGAGCATAACATAACACATACCTACCTAAGTTGTTCACAATTTCAAACTTCATTTTTCTATCTCATTGAGCAGACTATTCTGAAGTTAGATCTATTTGATAATAAATGTTTGCCTTAAAAATACAAAGTGATATCTCTCAGCATACTCCAGCTGGAGCAGGTTCCTCCTACCATGAGAGTGATAGCCCACATCTCCATCAAATATTAGTAGCTTGGGTTTATTAAGCATTTATTCTCTTGTCTAGTTTTCAAGGGGTGGTTGTTGTCTTATTTTTATTTTCTTGGGGGAGGGAGGGGGTATTTTGTATATGCCACCACTATGCCTCTCTCTCCTAGATTTCAGGTGACTCATCAATACATCTGATCAAATAATCTTTTTATTTGAGAAACAGCTTATGAAAATATACATAAATGTTGCAGTAAAATAGGTTTTTCTCTGTATTTCCTTTTCTTGTTGGGTAGGGTCAAAAAGAAGTTTCAAACTCCTTACTGATGCACCCATATCATCTCATCTTAAGGGTTTTGAACAAAAGAGAGAAGTCTTAAGTTGCTTCAGTTCTGTAATACATTCCTGCCCTGCTTACACACTGTTAAAAGGCATTCTATCAGTGGTACAAATTCAGATTTTCATTCATCATAGAAATTCAACACAATTGTCATGACCACCAGCCTTCTTCAAATAAAGTTTATGACTACAGCAATGAATTCGCTGCTCAGCATTAAATGCTATTTTACTGTGCTTAGGATTAGATATAGATACTTGCCCCTTATTTGCATGAATAGCTAACAAACATTTTTTTAAAAATACTTCCAAAGAAAATCTTTTTAAAAACAAAACCCAGAAATCACCAAGCCCTTTTATTCTCTTTCCTCTGCATTGACCCAAGTTACAGTTTTACAACATTCATTTAAACTGACATGATTTGTAACAAAACCTTCATTATACAAGACAAATAGAAACAAAGCTGTCTCTAGCAATGAATCACAATTCTAACTTTATGGTTCACCCAAGTATCTCCTTTGCCAAGAAGGACCAAATGTGATAAAAAAGCTGAAGAATGGAAGTGCAAATAGCAAAGCTGCGATATAAAGCAAGGCATGCATATGTTCTAGTTACTCACAGACTCCTAAGATCAGACACCTAACCAGTCATTTTTAATGATTTCTAACTTACAGTTTTTCCTTCAGATTTAATTATCTTTCTAACTAGAATATTAAAATAGCAGACAATTTTTTTCAAAATAAACTGCTAATGAATGCATGGTCAGATGTGCCTTTTCCCTGGTGTACATTCCTATACTCTCTCATTTAACATGTTTGCTAATAATCTATGTGTTACAGTGTTTGTGCGTGGGCAATCAGATCAGAAATAGGACAAGCTGATAGCAATGGCAACATCCCCTTGCACTGAAAAAGAGGAACTCAGAACTCTTTCCACATAGAAGAACGGAATTACTTTCTCTACTGTGTATCAACAAGAAATGAAAGGACAGTGCATGGGAAACCAAAGGGCAGAGATTACTTCTGCAAGATTATTGTTTCTCTTTGCCATCAAAAGCAAACTAGCACAAACAGATGTATGAATGTGTGATTTCTGCATTCATAAGCACCAAAAACTTGAAAGAGAAAAAGAAATGCTGGTACGTCAACAATTTTCACAGTATGGTCAGTATTTGTTCAGAAACCACCAACAAACAATTAAATCTACTGATCAAAATATCTGTATTACAGTAGCAATCATAAATGCAGCATCAGAATGTTACACCAAATGAATTTCATATTTCAGTGTTTAGCATTTTGTGATTTTGGGGTGGTTAAAAGGAGTTGCACAGTAGTAGCTCAGTCTTTTCTGTATCTACATCACAAAATAGCCATTAAAGAAATTATTTATAGTATGGAATTGTTTTAAATGACACATTATCATGGAAAGTTTTCCACAGACTGTAGAAATTTTATTTAGGAGTAGCCAAGTATGCAGGAGGGAGCCAAGAAATAACAGGAGAGGAGGTAAAACCTCCTCCACAGTCTTCCTTCAAGAACTGGTGAAATCTTTCTAATACTGTCCAGGGCAGAGCTGAGTCAGGCAGATGTTTGCTTTCAGGTCAGTCTCCCTTCAGTGAGCACCTTGCATGAAATCAATTCTTGTGCAGAGGACCAAACAAAATAATATGTATCACTAAAAATTCACACATGGCTATTTTGATGGCAGAGTTTGAAAGGTAAAAGGGGATAGGGAACCTGTTGATGCCCTGTGTAGGAGATAAACTGTATTATCAAATAAAACACACTATTCATGTCCAAAATGCAATTTTCTGAGGTGTGAAGGAAATGAAAGTTTAGCTGATAATCTCTAGAATTAGAGAAGTGTGTTTTCCAAAGTGAAATTTAATTTTGTTCAAAAATTCAACATGTACTTTCAAGTCATATTCACTGTTAAGGTAAAATATTTTACTTGTCTCAATCTAAGGAAAAGCTGTACTAGTGTTTTTAGCTCCTATAGATTATCAGTTTACATTACTGAGTACAAAAGTAAAAGATATGGTCAACACATTGTGAGGTATTACAACACCTAGACATGATACATAGTAGCCCTGAATTTGAAACTTACATTTTATGTTAACTTGCATCACTTACATAAATGGGAATAAAACATTGGGCAAAAAACCCTCTGTCTTTAATGCCTATAACTTTCAGCACTGCAACAGCCTAAACAATATTTAGATTCATATTTAGATATCTGGACTGAGGCACAAACAAACTTTTGTTGTCCAACTTGAATAACTTGCTCTGTGAATTCTACAATGGAATTTATACATGGGACAGACCTGACAAAAAGCAGGAGTAAACAAAAATATTCCTTTCTAACAATTTATCTCAGAAATGTTCATAGAATTCTATCAAAAACAGCGGCTTTCTTCAGGCTTAGCTGCTCCAGGGGTTCCTAATTAAGGATTACTCATCTTACCACTTGACCACATTACACTAGAGAGCTACTTCCATTATATCTGCTTGTGGGAACAAGATTACTGCTTGAATACATCATCTTTCACAAGATCAAACTCTTTGTAGTACCAAAGGGAAATTCTGCCAGTCTGTTTTATCAGATTTGAAAACTACATGGACATTCACTTCAAAATAATGTATTGTCCTATATATGTGTGCCCTGTACATGATTGGAATTACATTTAAAAAATAAAAGAGAAACTCTCATGACACAAAAGAATAATAAAATCCAATCTGCATGCACTATTATTAGCTATCTTTATTTATTAATTGACTTTGAGGCAAAGTCTAGAGATTTAGGTACTACCATGCAAGCACAGAAGACAACACTTTGTACTATCTGAATTCCTACCATCAAAGACAGAAATCTTATTTTCTCAGCATGTAATCTGAATGTATCCTCCAGAGCTGCTAGAAATAGATTCCATTGTGATAAACCTTTGAAATAATTACCACAGCCAGAAGTCTTTTGTATTAGCAGGCAATGCCTTCAGGTTGTGTTTTGTGCTAAGCTCTAAATTGATCTCCTGTAACACTTTCTGAGTAAGTGGTAGGAGCTACTAGCTTAAGATTTACTCCACAACTTTTTAAGTATACCATGACCTCCTTTAATACTGCAAGGAAGTTAATGACCTGAACATTTCACTTCTGCAGTTAGCAATGTCCTTCCTCAGCAATGGCATAATCTGCTGAGCCAATAGTGCTTTAACAAATAGAAGTTAGCACTCAGAAACAACAAAGGAGAAAAACCTTCCTGGAATTCAAGGTTGACCAGTAGTTCAAAGCAATTCAATTACTGTAACACAGTAAATAGGAACTGCATTTATTTTCCCACTGAATGTATTTAATGCACATAGAAAGCCTTTATCCTGGCTATACTCAGCAGAGTCACATATACACAATTCTGTTAAAGTCACAAAATTCTCTATGAATACACGTGACAGCAAAGCTGGATTTAGATGTAAAAATTATTTGCTATTTAATGGAAATGGTGCAAACATGTCTGGATCATTGGGCTCAAAGGGTCAGTGGTTTAGAAGGCTAACCAGCAGCTGGTTAAGATTGTTTCACCTCAGTGGTTAATTCCAGGCACAATTCTGTTTAGTCTCTCTAACAGCCTGTACAGTAAGCATGCTCAGCAAGTTTGAGGGCAATGGCAGTTTGAGCAGTCAGTACCTACCTGGAAGGACTGCCATTCAAAGGACCTTGACAACCTGGAGAAATGGGCTGGCACTGAACTTTAACAGTGTAAATGCAAAGTCTTGCATCTCTCATGCTCCCATTGCTCTCTGTAACTACCTTAATTTGAGAGTATAGAGAAGAAATAGGCAAACCATTCTCAGAGATATACAGTGAAAGGATAAGGGGTCACACACACAAATTGCGTCAGGGATCAAGTGCCAGAAGAGGCTCTAGGATCTCCACACTGGCAGAGACTCCAAACATACTGAGACACGGCCCTGAGCACTTTCAGTATTTTCCTCTGCTGATGCACATAAAGACATTAAATTAATGATAGGTTACAAGGACTAAAATGTAAGGCATTTCCCACACCAGTGCATCTATAGATTTCTGAGGAATAAATGACAAAAACAAAGGGTCTAACCTCTTGCTTGTAGCCCAGGTCCACAAGTCTCCTGTGCTCCCGGACTGTCCTGGCGCACGTACCATGGTACCAGCTGGCACCTGCGCCATTTGTGGGTCTTCCACCTGAAATGAGAGGGGAAGCAATCCATCTAAACCTTGTAGCCATCAAACTTCAGGCAGCACAAGTGCTAGATAGTGTTATAAACCACCATAAGCTGTTGCTTATTTTTACGCACTGGTTGCAGGCAATTCACAAAAGAACCAGAAACAGTACCATAAACTTATCCCTATTCTGTTAACTTTTATTCTTCTAGGATGAGGCCACTAAGAACACATGGAAGAAAGGAGGAAGCAAAGGTGGAAAGAGAAAGCAAACCATATACATTTTCAAGGATTTTGAAGCACAAAGTTATATTAACAGTGCCAAAAAAATACACAGTGAATATATTAAGACTAAGCACTATCACAGTTATACCAAATATGAGAAAGAAAATTCAAAAAATAAGACTATACAGAACAATAAAATTATGTGAATTGAATACCCATTTAACAAAATTCCTTTGCTAGGAATTTATATCTGAGCATGCTTAGAGGATTTTACGAGTCAACAAAATGACATACTGAAATTTGAAAAAGTAGATTTAATGAAGGGACACTAACATCTCAAAATCAGCATGGACCAATTAATTTAAGAAAAATTTTCAATAGTACCATACCCTAATAAACCTCCCCTCTTTCCCACTTTTTCTTCCTTTCTCTATTTTTTTCACCTCTATCAGTGAAGCAAAGGTGTACTGAAGTTTCCCAAATACATTCCTAAGACTTCAGGGTTGATTTCTGATTCAGGCAATATTGGGATTGTCTTTTGGCACCTGTTACTACAGGTGTTAGTTTTTTTCTCTTCCCCAGGTCTTTTCTTCGCTCCCTCCCTTAAGCATGCCTTCCAATACAAAAATAAATGGAGCAATTCTGCCTTTCTTGAAACACAGGTAAGTCTTGGAGCTACTAAGATAAGGTAGGATGAGCAAAATGTCAGGATTTTTATTTTGTTTTCACAAATCTTAAAGGATATGATTACAAGGTAAGGTTGTCACAACAAACAAATTCCTTTGCTCAGCTTTATTTGACAAATACTGTTCCAAAAGGAGAAATAAGAAACAGAAAGGAAAAGTAGCTACAGGTAAGTATTGGGACAGTGGGCTTGAGTGATTACAAGGATACCTCAAGAGATTCCTGGGATCTTGGGTTGCTGAGTGGCAACACCTTACAAATGTGGAGCCAGCCAAGAAACCCAACACAATGGGTCTCCCATATCAGAAGTAAAACACAAAGAACTTGCAAAAACCCGTTGATAACAAAAGCAATATTGCACTGCTTAAATTATTCTATCATTAATATAAACGGCTATGAAGCTTTTACAATGTTCCCTGTGAGTGCTGCAGAATACCCCAGCCTTTAAATATAACAAATCCAGGCAAGTCTGTTTGTTGTCACAACTTTAAATAATCGACAGTTGTCCACAGCTCCAGCCATCAGCAGTTTGCATGTTTTAAACTATCTCAGTGGTTTTGCACCTCGAGTTTCATTGCGACCTGCCTCTATGGGACAGCAACTAACTAAGGCATGAGCCAGCTCAGTGTGTGAATCCATCTGTCACAGCATGTGTGTAGGTCACAAAAGATGCTAAAGGAAATATATGAAACATGTGTTTAGCATTAGTTTGTGTCATGAAATACAAATGACCTCATCTACCACTCTACAGCAACTCTTCTTTCTTGTGCTCAGCACATAATCATGCAGCTCAGATACTGAAGATACTAAAGAGATGAGGAGCAGCCAGCATTTTAAAAGATAAAACTTTGACTCTCATTTGGACTATAAAAAGTTCTTGAGCTCTATTTCTCTGGTGTTTAGAGTACTGATTTTGTTAGTTTCCAATGCTCTTTTCAATCTTTTCTATCTTCTGGTTGCACAGGGTGTGATCTCCTAATGAATTTGCAATGATAATTCTTATCAGATGATGAAAGTAACACATTTCTTTAATCTCAATTTCTTTTCATTAAATGAAGCTTAAATTCTATTTTTACCTCTGCAACAGAGTGTAGCATCATAGGAATTATTATTTATAAAACAAACAAAAAAATCTTTTTATTATTTTGTCAAGTAAATCTAACACCATCAGAATTTTCTAAACTTTATGTCTATTAACAACGAGATCTTGTATGTCTAGACTTTCCCACACACTCAGATGGATATTACAGAACTATCCAAACATTTTCTTAAGCAATGATGGTTCCACCTTCTGGAACAGTCCTCAGCATTCTGTGGTGAAGATCAGGGCAATGCAGAGGACAAAGGGCATATGGGGGATATCTTCAACTTTGGACTGTCTCAAGCCTTACAGGGAGAGAAAAATGAAGGATATGCTAGGTTGAACAGCGGGGCACCAGAATTCAGCTCTCTAAACTTATAAGCTTGCTGTTCAGTATTTTGGATAATTTAGAATAGATTTTTTTACATATATAGAATGTCAAAACAGTTTCTAGGAAAAATTTATTCTGGAAAGTAATTCTTAGTTGTTGCAATGTTGTTGCAAAGGAACCGGAACAAAATCAACCAGTGATTCCCTATGGGCCCAACTCAGTCTACATATCTGTTGTGAAACCTTGATTCAGATGTGTATCTCATTTTTTAAAATAGTACATGTTAGAAAAACAACTACCACTAAGAAATGCAATTCAGCAAGCTTTGGAGGTAGTACAAGTTTAGAAGTCATGTCTGAGCTGTTTCTGGTTGATTGTCTCACCTGTAGCTGTGACAGACAGGAGAAGCTTCACATTCCCTTTCCTCAAACAAAGAGTCTGGGCACTCCCGTCCACCACTGGCAGGGAGCTGGATGATGACTCGGTGACGGGACTGCTTCCTTACTGTGACACCCTCTGCAAAGAGCAGAACAGCTTGTTTCTACTGCTGCTACTTAGGGATGAAACCAATTAGGGTGAAAACAAGGTATTTCAACAAATTCCGTAACACTGATATGCTATTTTGCCCATAAGCAGAAAAATTAAGCCTAATAGAAAAACCACTACAATTTCAGCTCAAGGCCAGAAAGCAGAACTAAACAGAAAGCAATACCATCAATATTGAACAAATGAACAGCTGAAATGAAGATACAGTTCAAGAGAACAAAAATTAAACCAGCTCAGTTTGCTGGTACACTTTACAGTTTGAAGGTGTAAAATTGCCCTAATCATTTGCATGTAAAACCAGAAACAGAAATTCTACCCTAGAATTCCTGTACAGTTTGCAGTTTTTAATTATTATGGTCATCCATTATTAATGCTAAACAGTAAATAGTTCCTGTAGGAATTTTGATTTCAGTCATCTTCAGGTATCGGTTCTTCAGGCAGAAAATTAAGAGAAAAGCTACAGATCTGTATTAGTTCCACAGCAATGCCTATGTTAGGTAAAAATCTTGGAGGTTTTTATTTTTTTTCACAGAGAGCAGTAGAGCAGACATTTGGCTGACTGTGCTGATATCAGCTTTGGGTGGGTTATTACAGCAGCTGCAGCTTGTCTGATCACAGAAGCGTGCTGGACCACAGCCAAGCAATTGTAATTATGAGTGAGCAGTAGGAGAATCCCGGCGGTGGCTCTGCACCACCTGGCCACTCTTCAGCACAGAGGAAACCCTTCACTCCCGACTCAAACAGCTCCAGGAAATGCCAGGAGCTGGCGCAAGGGGCAAGGCAGACGTGCAGCCCAGCAAAGCTACTGACCTGCTTGCTAGCACAAATGGGTAAACCCCATGAAATAAAAATTGTTTGTGTAGTATAAAGAGTGTTTGACTCACTGAATAGACAAAATGCCAGTAGTTCACATACACACAGTTTTATAGAATTCTACACACTAGTTTGTGGTAAATATTTATGAAGATATACTCATTCAATCAAGAACTTTCTTAAAACTCACAGAAATGGGAACAGAAAAGGATGGCATTTTCGCCCGATACGATCTCCCCCAACAAAAGTATTCAGAAAGAGCAATTAATACTGTTATAAAATAACATCTATTTAATAATGAATAACTGTTTCATGGATTCAGACTTAATGGATTCAATTCTGTGCTCTTTTTCAAAGGTTATGAATTTAGTCTTCCTAAACCCTTTTTTCATTTGTTAGAATGCACTAAACACTGTTAGGAATTACTGCAAAAATGCCTTTATGCTTGTGTCCTTTATAAAGCATAAAGAGTTAGCTGTGACAGCCCAAGTCTGTATGTTTGATGTAACTACATCTTTTACATTCTGACAATGTGGTAGCTGTGAGTAATCACCACCTCCCACACAGGGATTAGCACCCTGGGGTATTACAGAGTCTGTAACACTACATATTAGAAAAATGCCTCCTGTTAAGCTTAAAAAGCAAAAAAGCATAAAAATGTGGCTAATATTAAGCCTGTCATCACGCTATCTTCATGTGTGATAAAAATTCAGGGAAGACCTGCACTGTTTTAAAGAGCTGTGTAAAGTGTACTAAAACGGTGTTGGATTTTATGTTTAAATCAGACCATTCACATAAATTTAAAGTCTGTTGATTTTTATTAACTCTCCTTCAGTTTTCCTTGGAGAAGAAGCAGCCAGACAAAATTATATACAACTACATATCTACTTAGCCACATACATATCTCCTTTTATATAAAGGCTCAGGTTTTTCTGATGAGCAAACAGCATAAACTGAGGTATTTCCAAACCCAAAATATGTCCATTTTATAACCTGACAATTAAAATGCTAACATTGTACAAGTATTGAGGTTAAGATAAAAAGATGTTAAGAGATATGTGTCTACCCTGTAACTAGTTATCTCTTTATCAGTGTAAGATGCAAATGCGAGTTTGTAACATTAGACAAAATGTGGAAAAAAATTCCAAAGAGTGCATATAGAAAATCTATAGAAATAACTCTTTCTTTTCAGTAAAATCTCTATATCCTCCCTGCAGCAGCTGTACCAGGTATTACATGTCCTCTGTGACAAAGGATGTGTATAAGTATTCTGCCAAAAGTGAGTGCTAGTCTGACTCCCCATTTTTTTTATTCTTAAAATCTATTAGCACACAATGGATAAAATTACCTTCTTGACATGAAGAAGGACACACTGTCCAGTCACTGAATGGAGTCACAATACAGTCCTTCCTACAGGGAAGCAGACAAGGTCTCACAGTTTCAGGTCGAAGGCTTTCAGGGCATCTAACAAAAAAATTACAAAGAAGCATTATCAAATAAACAATCACTCTGCAATGAAGTACTGAAGCGTGTGAGGTACTGAATGCCTGCAGGCACATGAGGACAGTGCTCTTGGCCCAGAATTCACCAGGATGGAGTACAGATATAAAAACGAGTAGCAATTAAATATACGTGGTGAAAGCAAGCCAAACCTGGTGTATTCTGCACCTCAGGATTTAAATAAGCATCATCCCTCACTCACCATGCTATTTTCAGGGTTATTTTCAAGCTTTCGTACAACTATGAAGAAAAGTCATCTCATTTAGGTTAGTAAAACACATTTTCAGGTCTCATCACTTTATCATAAATATAAACTCTGGAAGGAGGCATATTTAAAATAAATAACAGTGCTAATCCAGGAACAAACGGGTATAAGCTGGCTGTGTTTATGAGAGAAACCAGAAAAGGATTTAAAACTGTCAGATCAATGAGACTGAGAAAGACTGTCAGAACAGGCAGAAAACCTTACTTGTTTTAGGAAGAGGCTTGATCAGCATATAAAAAGGATTATTGGACTGCCACATATGGGACTCATTACCCAGGTCATTTTCCCCTTTCTGTGGGGATTCTGTCTTTTTTCATCAAGGAAAAACAATTCTCTATGCCACAATACTTGTTTCAGAATGATATAACAACTCTCACAGAAGTACTGAAAATATTTAAAATAACTTCAAAATTACTATTGCTCTAAAAACATACAGACTGTGGACTGTCTGAAGAATATGTAAAGATGTAAGACAGACATCACATCCATATTTGGGAGCTTTTGGATCATTACAGAAAAACATTACTATGACTAGTTTTTCCTCTTTTCAGTGCTGGGCAACTGGGACCAGAGAGGTGAGAGAGGCAAGTCTAAGAGCAAACTATCAAGAAAACCTAGTCTCCGTGGTCAGCAGAGAACTATGCCTGTGCAATGTGAGGAGGAGAAAAGCTGATTTGCAGCTTTACAGGAACATATTCTTCAACAATAATACTTGCTTGTGCATGCTTTCCATCAGTTGTCTCTACATTTTCCTGTCAAATCACAATATGCTTCTCAGTATATGATCAATTACCATGAACCAGCACCAGTTCCTTGGTGCCCTTTTAAAATGGGCTCTCCGCCCTTTCTCTTTCTCCCCTTCCACCAATGTGAAAAAACATGAAATAATATAGCTATAGCAACACAAATCTCCATCACATCTCTGTAAGTTCTCTCCACAATTTCAAGTCAAATTGTGCCTTGGTTCTTTGTGATTCATAAAATCAGATTCTATATGCAAGGGTGTATTTAGATATGATCAGATACACTTTAAAAAAACCTCTGCTACCAATCACATATATTGACAAAGTTGTCAGAAATTTTCTTTAAGGTTACAATAAAAGATGTTTCTGAAAAGCACTGAATGTTGGCTTACTAATGGCTTTTCTTGCATTGGCTTTTCCCTTAAAAAACAGAAGAAATTATAAGCATACAAAACAGTCAAAAAGAAATATACACATTCACCATTTCACTGAGAGCTTCATCTTTCAGGAGCGCTAAACATTACAATTTGTCTTCAGATACTTAGGCAAGGCAATTAGTTCAATTAGAACACCATTTCTATGCTTTATATTGTTTGTATTTATTATATGTGGCTTAAAGCAAAATATTGATTTTTTGGCAGTCCTTACTCAAGGTCAAATTAAACAGAAAAGATACATGCCGGAGTCTGTAACTTGTGAGGCAGATAAGGCCAATAATATTGACTGTATCATACCACAGTAATCCTTTTTATTAAGGGGAGTTTAAAACAAGGTTTCTATTTACATTTTCATGTTAAATGTCTAGGTCTTTAAAAACGATTCAGTGATTTTGATGTGCCAATTTGAAGGATCAACCAAGACTTTTTTTCATTTCATATGATTCATTTATGAAAGAATAAAACAGTCCTCCTCACAGAATTTAACATCAAATCAAAGGTGGAGGCATTTACAGTAGATTTAAAAAGGATGATAAATCATTAGAGGTTTGTGGGTTTTTTAATGTAAATGTACCAAACAAAAGATATAATGGTATTATGGCTAAATAAAACAGCAACTTAATGCAGACACACAACAATTTAGATTACTGAATGTGCAGACATTATTCCCCACGTTTCCATTTAAAGTCAATTAGGCTTAAATCTACTGCAGAATAAGCAACGAATGGCAGGCATCAAGCAAATATTTAGTGTGAAAATAGCTGCCTCATGAACTTTCTAAACAACCTCTGCTATCAGTTCTTAGAGTTTTGAATCTGTTCTGAATGGGATATATTTACAGACTGCCAATCCCCACAAAAATATTATCAAATGCATTTCACTAGCAGCTAATCCGTATTTAACCCTGGTCACACATTAAACTGTAAAATCAAATCATTGGGCCAAAGGAATAACTTAAAAAACCATGTAAATGGTTGAAAAAAAAAATCACAAAGTTTGTCAAGCTAATGTTCAAACTAATGTTTCAAATTAATGTCATGTCAGTTTCCACTACGCTACACCTCCTTGGTCTGGTTCTCAGAAGTACTGTACTGTATTCAGATTCACATCAGAATTTTTGAGTGGAACTGTACTAATCCATACAGTGCACTGTGGACGCTACAAAAAGCCTGAGTAAAGAACACAGGCATGTTTAGAGCAAGAGAGAAAGTTTTCTCACAGTTTTGCTAGCAGTGTTTATAAAACGGTTTCTAAAACTATGAAAACATGGTCTTGCAGCTGGTGTGATAAAACTATTATTAGTTAACCAATAGTTGTATAGTGTGTTCATCTTTCTAACCAATAGTACAATACCTGTACATAGGGAATATAAAAGATGTGTGAGTTTGAAATAAAGTTAGTTGGGGCCTGATTTGCGTTCTAAGAGTTTTCTCTTGTTTCCCCTGCTTGTTAGCAGGAAACAACAACGGTGCGCTGCTTGTTTGGAGGCAACACAAGGATCTTGGAAATGGTGCTGCTCTGCATGTCACACACATACTCTAAGGATTTTATTGTGACTCAACCCAATGGTGGCAAGGAACCAACTGGATTTAGTCAGCTGTCAGCAGAACCATGACTGTAAATACCACCTATTAAAATCCATAGTGAGAAAGGTATTTTCTAGTCTTCCTGTCATGCCAGTTTTGTATTTTTAGAAGACAAAATATTCCCTCATGAGAACACAAAGAAGAGGGTCTTTTTGCCTTTGCAAGCAGCCACTGGTGATAAAAATATAAAGCAGTAAAATCCAAACATAATTACAGGATGAAGATATTTTTAAAGATCTTTACTTTTTTGGGCCTACTTGTCCCACGTTGACTCTCACACAGATGACCTTTCTTGTCTGCATCCCCACGGAACAGGTGGCCTCCCCGTTCCAGCTGGCAGAGGAGTTGAAAGCAGAGACAGACGTGTCCTCTATGCACTGTCCCCACGGGCCAGTCTGCCAGTGATACACAGTGCAAGAGTGCTCGTTACAGCTGCGTGTTTCCTGGAGGGCACTGCTGTTTGGGCACTGTATTCCTCCTGGAACAATACAAAAGAGCAAATGATCATTCACTGGCAGGAGGTAATTTTTTTTAATTTCAAAAACACATACCACAAATTCACTTTGATATTTTCTTAGTTATACATTATCAGTTTGATTACAGGAAAGAAATGCTGTTCCTTTTTCCTCCTCTTCATATGCCCAACATTGACTTTGACAAATTTCAGTCAACAAGCCACATAGAACAGACTGTTCATGGACAGTATGTAAGTCTCCACCAAAAGGATAACAAAATAATCATAATTTTTATAACACACTAATGTGCTTGGAGTAATCGACAGCCTTATTTTGGTGTTTTCTAGAAGAGACGGCAGCAAGAGATCACATAAGGGCATATAAAGGCTCTAGGCAGAAGAAATGGTTAATTATTCTAGTTATGCATGTGTAAAGGCCACTGTTTATGTCTAATTCACAGATCAATTAAAAAGATTTTTGGAGCTCTTGTCCTAGCTCCCAGTGGATGTTTATCCATGTTATGTAAACCAAAGAGGATGACACAGCTGGCAATTTCAGGTCCAGATTAAGATAACAAAGCCTATTGCAAGTTAAGATTAAAATGCAATCAAGTGTCAATGATTGTGAAGAAAAGCTCAGATGATGCTATCTTTGTTGTGTTTGGTTTCAGATAATATGTTCAGTTTATTATACTCAAGCACTTCAAAACTACTTTGGCCTCCCAGTCCTCCAGGAGAAATGAAGAGGTCTTTCCTACCAGAGTTGATCACAGGCCATTTGATGTCCAGCCCTGTGAGCAGACATCATGTCTGCTAAATACCTGGTGTTATTAGACACACAGAATCTAGGTTTAAGATTCTGACCTAGAAGGAACAATGGGACTCCTATCTCCAACTGATAGAAAGGCAGCAAAAAATCTCAACTGCATTTTAGCCTCTCCTAAAAGACAAGAAAAGTAAGAAAGACAATTGAAAGAGAAGCTTTTTGTTAGTTAATGCTGATGGTCAATACAATTTTTCTCTAAAAAGAAAAATGTATGCTCACATCAAAGGCACGTTGTAGAGTATATTATTCTTTATATCTCAGCACTGAACTTCAGGTTGTCTGCTTTACAGATATGCAGGAGGGAAGGGGTTTTAAGCACTCTTTGTTGAAATTAAACAAAAAAAGTAAATGTAATCAAAGAAACAATGGATGCTTCAAATACTCCAACATAAGAAAGACAAGTCACCTTTATAAAAATACTTTATACTCCAAGTCGGTTTGCATGGTCTAGATTGGCAGCAAACATGAGAAATGGTTCATTCTAATGAAAACACAAGATAAAATCGTAATTCTCAATTTATTTCTCTAGAAATATTTTTAATTTCTGGCTTTTTTCTAAAAATATTGATGTGACCAAGCAACAATAAACAGTCATATTAGTTGAGATGTCATGCCACAGACTAGCTAATCTCAAATTTTGCAAAGGAGGATTAGAAAAACCTAAAAATATGTGAATGTAATTAAAGAATAACGTGATTTTGGGGTTTTTTTTGGTTCAGAATGGATGCAACTCAAGTCTATCAGAATTGCTTAAAATATATGTCAATGTGCAAAGCATAAAAATGAAATGCCAGATGCATTTTCCTAAAAAAGGAAATAAAAAAACAAATGGTTAAATAAGATTATGGTTATGTAATAAGTTTTATAAAGTTATCTAATCATCATCCTTCAAGAAAAAAAAATCAGCTAAAACCAGCAGATAGGAATATAATCAAGTAAAGTGAGTGTATTTTGAAGAGGAAAAAAATAGTAAAGTCACAAATTATTTGTCATGGAAGACAAAATTGATCCATGTGAAGAGTCTAGACATGTTCCTCCATTAATAGGGTTAAACAAGGAACATTTAAAAGATATAGGGAAGGTTAATAAATTAAGTTTTTCCATCAGATGTTAGCTCAAGAAAAACACAAGGGAAACACTTAAGAAAATTCAAAAATTAAAGGGGGTGTGTGTGGGAAAAAATATTTTCCCAGAATTGAATGCCACAGTCACCAGCTCCTAAGACATTTGAAAATAAAGTGACAATTTAGGTTCAGCTTTGACAGCTATGCAAGAATATATATTCAGGGAAAAAAATGAGATTGACATTGACTTGTAAATGAAAAACATTGGGGCATGAATGTTTGCAGCTCAGTGGGAATCCAGTACTGTTCAGAGTAAACCAGGAGTTAAAAAAAACATGCAAAGACTGAAAAAAATGTGGAAATAATACTACTAAAATAAAAATCAATGTGCCATTCTCTCCAGGAACACAGCATTCTCTTGTGCTTCCTCAAATTTAACTAGGTACAGAAAATGCAGAAGGGGTTGGAAAACTGGCAGTTAGAGATGCCCTTTACAACATCTGTGTAGGGGTAACAACTTTATGAGCATATTCCCAATGGAGGACGGGTTTGACAGGAATATAAAAGTTAATGAGTATCACAGGAAAAAAAAAATAAACTAGACATTTGAATTCATCAGAATATGTGAAAAAGGGACAGACAAACATATCCTTTAATAATACATGATCAGATGACAGTAAATAACTGCTTGGCAGTACTAAAAATAATAATTTCAAGGATACAAAAAACAGTTGGAGTGGAAGTATTTAGTTTTGGGTTTGGATTTTTAAGCAAAGTAGACTTGGAAGCAAAAGACTAGCTTTGCAGAGGGACTTGCATGTTGCTTATAAAATAGCTGATATGATATTGTTTCCTTGAAAGCTTTAACAGAATTGTCATACACTTAGATTGCTTTTCTGCCTGACTTGGAGCTGCTAATGGGTAAGACACCTCTCTCTAGGATATTCAATGGTTGGATTTTATTAATCTTTTTATGACATTGACTTGATGCCTTTCAAATTTCAAAATGCTAAACATTTTTTTTTAAGCATTTAGGATCATTTTAATTAATTATTTTGCTATCATTTGTTTTTGCAAATGCATATAGTTTTATAAATGCATTTCAAAACAGCTGGAATAATCTTAAAGTTTGAGAAAACAGATGTGACTGAAGTGCCTCTTGTGTTCTAGTGAGTGAGGTGATACTCCTTTCTTTGCTGTAGGCACAAGGTAGGCACTTCCTGAAGACAGACAGTCAGAACCAACACTGTTCCTGTTCTGCAAACATTGATGCTTCCTCCCCCAGTTTATACCAGTTACACAAACCAAGCAGACCTGTCCTAAATACACAACAGGTCAGGATGCAGAGTGGACCCATGGGAAATGAGAGGTCTGTCCTCAAGTCCTTTCCAGGATAGAATATGAACCCCCGACACTGCACTACAGTCAGCAATCTGAGCTGATGGGCTCCTGAGCAGAAGAAGCACAGTAACATACCCTGCTCTGGCTCTCCTTTCTCACACAGGTGTCAGGTCAGTTAGCAAGCCTTGCCTGAAAACTCAGGTTGCACAGTTCCAAAACAAAGTGAGTTTTTTAAATTCCTGTTTCATGAAAAACCTCATGTTCTCCAAAACGTATTCTTTTGAATAAGTTGAGCAATTTGCTGGTGAAACAATTACTCAATTCTGTGCTTTCAGATTAAATTACCAAGCACTGTTATTTCAAGTCAGGAAAATACAAAAAGTAAAAACAAAGTCAATAGGTGTAGGAAGAGTAAATACATTGAAAAACCCTCAGCATAACTTCTTGTTTGCAACTATGAAGTCAAACTGTACTAGAATTTAACAGGAATAAAATTTTAAAGCATATCAACAATAATTTGCTAAGTGTTGAGAAGAAACTCCTTTGATCCAGCTATTTCTTACATATTCAATAAATGAGTCTTGCAGATATGTGAGAAGTAAGAGCTGTTGGTCCCTGTCAAACAGAATATCTGATGAGATGGACAACTGGTATTCTATACTATCTAACTGTGATGTTTAGTAGTCTGTGATATATGAGGTCATGCCAAATATTCCTTCTGGCATTATACTTTGCTAATCTATGAGCATGTAGTACCCATAATAAAGCACTGCCATGCATATGCATTCCTGCCCTAAGAGAATATGTAAAAAGAAATTTACCTTCCCTCTCATTTTAATAAATTAAGCTTTTAAGTCATCTTATTTTCCTCTTTGCATTTGACTTTTGGTTTTTCTGGTTTGGTGTTTTGTTTGTTTGTTTGTTTTTTGTTTCATTTATTTCTTTGTTTTTTTGGGGGGGTGGGGTGTTAAATCTTTATTTTTCCAAAATCGGTTTTACTGATAAAACTTAGGATGTATCCACAAAATTAGTGTTATGCTGTATTGCACCGACTTGCCAGTGTCACTCTATGGCAGTATATAATCAATACAGAATCCATCTACATATATGTTACTGAAAAACTCAGGTCTAGTAGTAATGTGAAACAGTCTTAGCACACACTATCAATTGTATAAGATTTATTGTTAGCAGGGAATAAAAAAAGAACAGAAATATTAAACAGAATATAAACCAAAACTAGACACACCCTACATTCAAGAGATAGGCTGAGCTGTATATGATACCTTTCTAGATTTATGCAGAACAACTGTATGATGTATCAGGTAACATCAGTATGTCCTTTGCTGTCATTTCATATTTTGAGACAGTGACTTTTCTGAGTTTTTTACTGTATCATGAAGATATATTTGACAGTGACACAAATGAGCTAACACTATAGGCAGTCTCACAGGCAAATTTATAAATCACTTTGCCTTTCAAACCTTCAAACTGAGGACAGTGAACTCAGAAAAAATATAAAAATGGTTATTGTGACACTCATTTCCAAATGGAATCATCTCACAAAGCACAGTAAGTCTTTATCTTGTGAAGAGATTCCTTTTTCTCCACTGAATGCAAGTAAATAAGCCCATCCCAGATGTGCATGACCACACCATTCTTAAGGCTCTGCAGCGGGTGGTTTGACCACAAGAAAAGGGTCTTGTTCGGAATGAGGAAATGATGATGAGAGGGCGTATAACTGAGGTCAGCTCCTGGCTCAACCAGAAATCAGCGTGGTGCTGGAAGGGCAGTTGATATCCCAGAGCTCATTAGAAAACTTTGTCACTGTTGTAATTTACATATGGCTTATATTTTTCTTGTGAACCTGTTCTCGACACTGAGGAATTATTATAATACTACTGAATTATTCCCATTCTAAGTCATTGAAAAAAATAAAATTGATTAGACTGTGGTTGTTTCCTGGTGGCCAGTTATGTTAACTTGATGGTTTCTTCAAACTAATTCAGCAGTAGAGATAGCTGGGTAATAAGAGGAAAATAAGTTTCTTAAGTGTGAAATTACATAGCTCTATTACAGACAGTTATGTGCCAACATTAACAAGGAAAACAGCAGAATATAGTATTTTTCATTTCAAAGAGGAGAAACTGAACAATCACAGGCAATACTTGACAAAAAATCATCTGAGAGCCAGATAAAAAAACCTATTTTACAGGTATCTATAGATCCCCAAAAATTTCAATGGGGGTTCATGTTTAAGTATCCAAATGAACAAGAATTAAATAGATACTCTGATGGATTGCAGTATTCATTTTATATGTAATGCCTGCAGTACTTTCATCTTTTTAGGCTTGTGGACTGAATGACTAGCAGGAAGATATGTGTGATCAAGGACTCACACCTGGACTACTTATGTCATCTTAGAATACGAATTTAGCCTTATTCATGGATTTGCAGCAGTCTTGCACATTTCTTCCTTAATTAATATCCGATCCTGATATACAATAGGAATAATAAATGTTTATGTACAATATATTTGTCCTATTGTGTTTTGAGGAAAAACTAATGGCAACATGATACAGAAATTACTATGGAATAGCTTACCTAGCCTGGTCTGTCTCTCATACCAACAGTTCAAGAAAAGGTTCAGAAGTCTGAAAGAAAACATTTGTGTGACTGTTCCCCTCAACAGAACTCATAGCTGTTTTCAGAACTCAGTGTAAATGGAATTGTTGTTCTTAAATGTATGAGACTTGAAATTTTTAGTCATACATGATGCTTACAGAGCTTCCATCTACAGTTCTGTGCCCTTTTTCTAAGTTTTGAATAGAACTGAGAATTGCAAGTTTTCCAAAAAATGTTCTTGTGAAGCTTCCTTTTATATCAGCGGAAGACAGATGTTCAGATGCATGAATATATGCTGTGCTTCTAGAACATGAAATGACCTCCCAGCACCCAGTATTTTATGCTTTGGGATCTCAGTCATGGAATTCTGGAGGTGAAAAGTCATTCAGTTATTTGTCACGTAACAAATGACAAAGCGGCATAACAGGAGGATGAGGAGAAAGATGACAATAACTCTAATTCCACTGAAGCATTAAAAAAAAAAAAGTTAAACTGATACATTTTGAATATTATACAGGAAAAGGTGAGAAGTCCCTTCCAGCCAGAGTTTTAAAAATACCCTAAGCCTTGGAAGGTTCTTTTATTTATTAATATACTTTCATTTTTTGGAGTTTGTACAGAGTGCAAAGGAGTACAATGTTGAAGAGATCTGACCAAGATGTAAGTGCACTCCTGTAAGCTGGGTAGATCTACCAGTTTGTATCCTTGAAAAAAGCACAGAATAACTTCATCTGAAATAGCAGGAAAGAAGCCAGAGTTCGAGCAAAGATGAAGCACTACAACACCTAGGTAATGAGTTAGTTTTCTCAGCCTTACTTTAGGGATTTCTTCACCATAACCCCTGTGGTTTGAGATCTGTCAGTCTTTATGATCACTCTGTGCTGATTCTGATAATTGCACAACAAACATTAATAAAATTCACATCCCTAAAATCCAGGCAATGCTGAACAGCTTTGCTGCATCTGCAGCCTTGTATATTGACCTAAGTTGTATTAAGTATAAAAGTCAGAATAAGGAGTACTTTTAAAGATTAAGCATAAGAAAGTGGAAAAAATTTTTCAGTGATTTAGGTTTTTAACTTCTCTGGCAGGCTTGTTAGGATTTAAATTTCATTTTCCAGTAAAATTATAAAAGTATATTGAAAATCTGTTGTCTTGACCTACATGGACAGGTAAGAAGCACATGAATATATGTTTATTTGAATTATCTGACTCTGTGTTTGCCCCAAAATGAGTCTATTTGGCACACTGTAAAAAAAAGGAACGATACAAACCAAATTTTTTTATAATTTTAAGTGTTTCTTTTATTTCTCTATGTTTGCTACATAGATCCATCTAAGTAACTTATTATTTGAATCACCTACTAAAATATAGTTCTTATTGCCCCTTGCATTTCTAGCAAAGGTTTCTCTCAGAGAAAAGGTTGAAAGTGCTCTGCTATATTCATTTTTTTTACCATCACCCAAATTCTGTCAAATACACCGTACACTTTTAGCAATGTTAGCTGTGTCTGCAAAGTGTACAGATATTCTGTTTCACTGCTACCACACCTTGCAGCTTTCACTTTTCAGCTTAATTTGATCTTAACGTAAAGTAACAGAATGCTTAACAGTTCAAAAGAAGAACACATGCATGTAATCCTTTTATACCGAAGGCATCGAACTTTTCTGTCAGTAATATGTGTGAGCAAACATCTTCCAAGAACTCTTTGGTAGCTATGTCTCCTGGCTCCTGGAGTTGCACCAGGCATTTTATCAGCTGGACCCTGGCACACCTGACATGGCCACTTTTAAACCAAGTTATATATAGAATACATTTCCTCTATAACCCAACCACCCCTCCAAATACTTAAAACCAAAATAAAAAGAGCGTAGGAACCATGGAAAATCATCAAAGAATAGCCATGAACCTGTATCTAAAACCTGTTTCTTCTTCTCCTTTATATTCCAGCTATGTTTTTGCATTTGCTGCAGACACTGCACAAGGACCATTTGAATAAATGGAAACCATTCCAATAAATGGAAATCATTCACAAGTGAAGACTTGCAGGGCAAAACCCAAAGTTTTTCTATGAATAACAAAGTTAGTGGGGTAACATAAGTTATCAATTTGAGATAAGAAATTACAAAACCCTTTTGCTAACCTTAGAACCATTAACATTCTCACCTTTTCAGATTCAGGATACTTATATCCGTCCAAATTGGGCATAAACTAGGGTTGCTAATCTGTTTTTCAATTTTAATGAAAACAAGAAAACCATATAACTGAAATAGAAACAGTAACATTAAACACACTAATAAAATATAGTAACATTAACTGAAATGATCAAGATAAAGCCTCTTTAAAACAGCTTTAGGTACCAGGAGCAAATGTAGGGTAACCAGTTAAAAAACTTTGCTACATTTAAAAATCCACTACGCAACCTAATAATTTGTTTCTGTCCATCAAGAAGTTACTCTGACCTTACAAAGACAGTTGGCGATTCACAATGAAGCAGGAGAGGATGAGCCCTTACCTTCACCTGCATATGCCAGGATGGAGCGGGCACGCATCTGCTTCCCTTCTGTGGTTTTGCCGGAGCAGGTGTGAGAGCAGGAGGACCAGGCAGACCAGACGCTGAGCACACAGTCCTTTGGGCACGGCGCCTCGCACACCACCGGGATTGGGTAGATGGCATCTCTACACAGCTGTCTGTCAACCTCTTCTCCTGGGGAAAAAAAAAAAAAAAAAAAAAGGCCAGTAGCAGTAGTACCAGTCTATCATTTGCTAAATGAACTTAAAATGAGCAATCTAGTCCAGATGGGCACGCAAATAAATTAGATTCTGTTCCTCTGTATAAACAAGGTAAATAGATTTTTTATTAAAATTGCTTGTCTCCTCTGCATCTGCTGTAGAAGAGCATACATAATCCTAGTTTGATTCGATATTCTTATGAAGTGAATTCCAGCCTGGGTGGTCTTTAGGCTTTTGTTTTGTAATACATACTTGATCCCACACAAAATCCAAATGTGAGTAACAGAGCACATAATACACACATGGAAAACTGTGTACATGTGTTGTAATGATCCAGTTTGCATCCACATTTGTGGGACAAGGGGAAAAACTTCCTAACTTAGCCAGTTTTATAACCCACAATTCATCCTTTGAATTGCAGCTATCCATCAAAATATGAAAAGCTGCAGTAAATTACAGTCAGAGTGTTGTTTGGTTAGAAAGATCTTCATTTGTTAGCAAACCAGCAACACATCACTCTTTGTGTCATGGAAGTATAACAGGATCTATGGATTTGTATTCTGTAGATACACATTTCATTATAATAAAAAGATTCAGGCTGCTATGAACTGCTTAAAGAAATATTAGCTAATATTTAATTAGGAGGGTTGCTTCTGTTTTCAATCAGATAATTGTGGGAACACTGTGTCTGAGATTTGTCTGAACTGCACCTTAACCACAACATGGACAGTTTTGTGAGCCAATATGATTTCTTGGTCAAATAAATTAATATTTATTATGGAGGAATGCACGAATGACCACATATTCTGATACCAGTAAGTCTAATGATAAATCTTCATGTTGGAGCAAATGTTGGAAAAAATGAAGGAGGGAGAGATTCAGGTCCAGTTTTTAGAATTCTAGCCTTGTTATCATAACATAATGCCTGTTATGAGGAACTGAAAATATTGCATCTAAGAGTACACTGGACTTCTGAGGCCCTGATAACCACATACAATTAAGGCATGAAAGAGCCAGTTCAGTTCTAAACATAAACTTTTTTTTTTTTTTTAATTTTCTAAAAAGGATAACATTTCAAAGCATCTCAATGCCTTTTGTGCTATATGATCTTTGCTGCAGTAGGGCGTAAAACTTTCTGTTATGATTCATCTATTGAAACAGTCTTGAATCTTAAATAATCTTGACAGGACAAAACAGGAGTTGTCTACATTATGTACTTTGTAAGATCCATCATGTCAACCCCTTTGTTTTAATAGCCAATGTCAACAAAATAATGTCTTATCAATATTTGCAAATGAATGTAAGTCTTCAATACAACAAAATATTTGTTAGATATATTGATTAAATACCCTGTAATTGAATCATAAAGGCATCAGCTACTGTTAGTAACTACCACACGAATTCAGTGACAACTAAGCATCCTATAAATGAAGTTGAAGATCTAAAAACACTGCTTTACTGAGTCTCAAATTAGGCTTCATTGCTCAATAGATCTATAACAAAAAATTGATTGAAATACTAATCAAAACAGAAACTACATATACTACATTTTTTGTCATTCAAGGTTTACAGTCTTAGAACCTTTTAATTAAGAATCTCTTAAACTGAGTTCCTGAAACTAGGAGGTGTTTTAGTACTAAATCAGATCATAAGTCCCAGAAGTATTAACCAAATTCTTTGTGAAAGAGTAAAAGATGAGGGCCATCCATTCAATATCAGATCCTTTTAACCAGTGTCAAATATTTTATTCATACAGAATATTTAGGCACAACAGAACTACAAACATCAATCATCCTTGGTTCCAAAAACCAGGGAAAATCCTGCAGCTTATGTTTTTAAAACAGCCTAAAGTTGTCGTAGTCATCTGAATTATAAAGACCTTTGAGATCAAGTCAGTCTCAAGAGCTATATTTTCCCATATTAAAATACAAATTTGAGCCCTGCCAAAGCCTTCATAGCTCTCCCACGCCAAGTCCTGCTTTCCTCGCTGGACTCAGTCTTTGCATCAATTGCTCCCTCTGTTATATTGTAGGTCATTGCACCCTGACAGCAGTGCAGGAGGGATTCCTTTCTGCTTCATCAGAAGGGAATGTGTTTGGCTTTTAAATTTAAACTCAGGCTTAAATTTGGTGCCACAATGGCTTTTAAATTTAAACTCAGGCTTAATTTGGTGCCACAATGAAGAATATTTTTAGTTTCAGTCTGAGTTTAATGAAACCAAGCCTTCACTCTCTCCCAAAATCAAAGCCCCTATTTTTTCTTTGCTTTTATAGAAAAAATATTCTAAAGATATATATATTACATATTGGCATTTTGTTTTTGTCAACTGTCCAATTCTTATCCAATAAATTCAATAGCATAGAAATGTAGTTGGAAGAAATGTCTTATAATCGGTACTTCTTATTTTCAGGGAAATATTGTATTTATAATAAATTGTTTCTGACATTTCACTAATGATTTTATGAACAACTTGACCTTTTTGCCTTCCTCTTTCAAGTGCATAGTGTAGTCAACCACTAGGAACCACTCAACCATAAGCTGGGAACAATGCCAGTGTAAAGACTACTTAGAAAAAGTCCCATCGGAAAATGTTTGCCATTGAGTGTTGAAGCAAGTCCAGAGGAGGGCCATGAAGGTGAGCAGAGGGTTAGAATATGTCTCCCGTGAGGAATGGCTGAGAAAACTGGAATTGTTCAGCCTGGAGAAGAGAATCCAATGAGACATTATAGCAGCCTTCTAGTACCTAAAAAAGGCTGACAGGATGAAAAGGGGCTTTTCAAAAAAAGCGTGTAAGGATAGGACAAGGGGGAATGGCTTTAAACTAAAAGACAGAAGATTAAAGAAGACATTCTTTACTGTGAAGGGGGAGAGGCACTGGAACAGGTTGTCTGTAGATGTGGTGGATGCCCCATTCCTGGAATTGTTCAAGACCATGTTAGATGGAGCTGTGAACAACCTGTTTTAGTGAAAGGTGTCCCTGCCCACAGCAGAGAGGTTGGAACTAGATGATCTTTAAGGTCCCTTCCAACCCTAACCATTCAATGATTCTATGATTTTATCTGAACGTTATGGGTATAAATTTATGTGGCACAAGTATTGAAGACAGAACTCCAAAAAACATTACTGAAAGGCCTCTGCCCTGGGTTACTTATACGCTAAACAACAGAAAGACAAAAAGTATAAAGCAGAGAGATGAAAACAGAATATGACATTTCTGTCAAGAGAACTCTTCACCATTTATCAGTTGACTTGTTCTAGCAATATTCCATATTTACAAACAATGCTTATGTTGTGGAATTATATTTCTCTCTTAGGCAACAGACACACATTTTGGACTAAAATGTCCACATTGCTCTTAAGGAAATGACAGCATGTCAAAATGGCAGGAGGCAAAAGAAGTTTTGTTTTTCAAGAATTTAAAATATCAAAAACTGTTTAAACCTTTCCTGAGATGTTTTTTAATACAGATTTACATCAGGGAGGTGTGCCGAGGGGATAGCCTTTAAAATCCACATTGTTTCCTCAAATAATGATGCTCGATCCAGCAAGACAATCAGCAAAGCAAATCACTACATTAAAACCTCCTTCTGGCCAACTTACTGGCTTGAAGACTTCCTGGTATGTCTGCACACATGAGAGCCACTATTGAACCACACAACTATTTAGTTGTTTTAAAACAAACAATCAGAAACAACCACAAAACACCAAGTCAACCAAACAAAAAATCCAAACCTCCTACTGAATAGGCAAATTTTACAGATCAGAGAGGTAGCTTGTGAATAGCATTCAGGAGGAACTGACTAACAAGTATCAGACTTACCAGATAGTATCAGATATATTCATATCACCATTCTTGTTTCATTATATTCACAAAGCAGATATTGTATCTGTGAAAACTTAGTCTAACTTAGTCTAGATGCTAAAGGTTGGGCTAGACCACATTCTGTGATTAATGTAGTTGAATCATGTCAGTCCTTTGTGTTTTTGTCTACTCATCTGTAAAATGTGTCAGATATTTAACTTTCTTGTAAAATGCTTTAAGAAAGTTCCAATGGGAAGCATTCTTAGAGCTGGAATCACTAGAGAAGCATGGCAAAGAAACCCTCTTGCTTATTGTGCATCTTTTAACATGGTGCATGCTTCAGTGCACAGTGAAAAATTGCTGTCAAATTCTGACCTGTAGTAAATGGAAAGGCAAGTGCTTAACAGAAAGCAAAATGTTTTTTAAGCCTTAAAATGAACAGTAAAATCACTGCAAGATTCAATGAGGCATAAAGAACAATTTAAAAAAATCAGCATAAAATAAAATTGCTGCTGGAGCCCTATGTAATAAGTCAATGAGCCTGGTCTCAGTTCTGAACAAGGAAACCAGCTATTGTTTCTGAAAGATTGACCTATAACCTGATATAAACTAAGTAAATATTGACAATAAAATAAAAATAAATGGAATTAAATCAAGAGAGTGCTTTGAACTTTAATATCTAACATTACTTTTAATATACCTGTGTAATCAGTAAAGGACAGAATATCACACCGTGGCAAAATGAATTTTACAATTGTATTTTAAATTTCATAAAAGTAGTAATGACAGCAACTGAGCCCAAATGCTACAACTGCAGACTTCCCATTATTTATTGCTTATTTCAATGTGTTCAAATTTACTATTATATCTTCAAGTTGAAGGAAAAAACGTCTCTTGTGTAAGTACATCATGTGTCATCCATTGGAAAACTGCTGAGCAGCTGAAATATTTGGGAAGGCACTCCAGAGCTCAACTTTTCAAGTGTTTGTGGGTGAAGAAGGTGTTGTCATTATTTAACTGCTTTCAGTAATGTCTGTAAGCATGGAGAAAAATGCAGCATTATTTCACACGACAGCAAAATCTGTGAGGTGTGCTGGTTGCCACTGTTTCCTTCCTTTCTCGTGTAGAAAAATAATCAACAGGAAAGTATTGAACTACCTCTGGTATGGGTTGTAAAGGCTGAAATGGCTGAGAATGTTCTTTATCTTGAACTCCCATGCAGTTTCCCATCTGCATTCCTTTCACATGAGGACCTATACCTGTCCTTACACTGACTCCCTTGTCAATCTTAGAATGTGTCAGACTGGCTGAGCCAAAAATGCTGTGTGCACTCTGCCCGTCCAGAACAAAATATGCCTATCTATATTCAAAACTTACTAAAACAAGATCTGTGCTATGTGTTCAGTCCTGTTTTCACTTGGAATTAACTTTAACCACAGTCACAGTTTGTAAAGCATATCCTTCTCTACTAAAATGTCATCAGTCCATAATCTACCTGCCTCAAAGTTACAGGAATGTCATGACTACACTGTAAACGTATAGAAGCAGCATTAATGAGTTTAACTGTAATTATTCTAAAGACAATTTAAAAAAAATTCAAGAAAATCACTAAATAAGAAAACATAGAAATTTATCCAAATGTGAAATTCCATACTAGATTTTCTTTAGTAAGAACCAGGTAAACACATTGGATGATTAGTCTAATGCAAAATGGAAATTCTTGACTTTATGGAAAAGCTATCAAACTTATCAAAACCTCATACATCTTCACATGCTAGGACACCTTATATCTGCAAATGAGCAGACAGTAATCAATCACCAGGATAAACTGAAATTATTGTTTTAATTTCTACTACATCTGCATTTCTTTCAACTCACTAATTGATTACCAAACTTCACTACAACAGGAAACATCATGCTTGCCTAGCATGAACAGTCACAGAAAATTATGTTTTCATGTTTTCATTCCAAACCTAAAAGCTCCAGCACTAGTGTGATGTTTTATTTCTAAAATGATCAATGATCAGAAAAGGACTCAAGGACTCAGGACCTTTTTTTTTTTTTTTTTGGCAATTCTGTTTTGCTGTTTGTTTTTCCTTATACAGGAGGAATTCTCTGAGGAACACTGTCTTTCTTAGAACATGTGTCTCTAACTGTCTCTAACTAAAAGGTATACACAACTTCAAAAAGCTGATCCAGATTTTTCAGTAGGGAGAACTTAGAAATTAATCTCTGAAAACCTAGTCAAATGAACCACAAAAAGGAGAAACGATAATATTTACATGAAATTAATCATTTATCATGTTTAGCTCAACAATCTTAAGAGTATTTGGAAGAAAAAAAAAAAAGCAGCACATGCAGCAGTATCTGACAGATAGGACAATTTTTGCCCTTGAATCAGTTCAATACTATCAAATAAACACATACTTTGATAGACAATAGGAAACGTAAATGTTTTATTAATCCTGCTATCCTTCATATCATGTTGATGGTATTTATTCATGTCTGTTCCAAAAGAAAGCTTCAATGTTAGTAAAATGGTGGTGTCTTTCAAAACAGCAGCAACAGTGTATTACCATAGTAATTATTTTCCATTACAATTCTTGAATCAGCTGTCAAAAAATATTGATAAATTGTCAACATTTGGAACAATTTTTAACCTAATTATCAAACATAAAGTAATATTAACTACAATTTATGACCTCAATATATCTTACTTCATTGATTCCTAAGTTTTCAACAACGATGTTAAAAGATGGTGTATTTTCTCCTTGTACTGTTCTTATCAAGTGAAGCTTCTACATTCATTTCTAATGCTTAGGTGCCTAGCTGGTAGCTCCAAGTGTTAAATCAGTTGCTAATTCCCTAATCACATGCCTTTCTCTCAATTGCTTTTGCTAAGTAGCGTTTGCATTTAATTAGGTACATCTTAATTAGTTGATGGTTAATATTCTTGAAGTAATTTTCTTCTAAGAAGCCTAAATAGAAACAGCACTGATTTCAATGAAGACAAACTGGTTACTCACATTAGTTCATTATGAAAAATGACAGAAAGTTGGTGTAATAGTTTAATGATATGAAAACATTACAGGATTGTAAACTGTTTGATTTGGTGGTTTGCGTGTGCAAATTTACTGTGGTTCTGGTTTCAGTGCAGTATCATACAGTCAATTCCTTACTGAAAGAAAAATGGTAAACATGATACTTGCCACTTAGTCAAAAAACCCACTGTGACTCTCATGTATGTTTCTATTTTTTTTTTATGAGAAACTTGAGAGCCCAAGCACAGGTACCTTCATCTTATTTACATCTCCACCCTGTCTGCACACACAGACCAGTGACATACAGAAAAGGCCACTGACTGCCGTCCTTTCCCTATGCAAATACTGGAAGATACATATACCTTTTAAAATACATACTAAACTTTAAAATGTGGTTTTGACTTTTTCTTTTTTAAAGCAAACATTTCCAACGACAAATGTCTAGTAATGACAGGAAGTAATAATATACAAAAGGAAAATAGCTGCAGCTTAGAAATCCACCATATTTAGTGTTTTTCCAATCAAAGATAACAGCCTGTTAACATACTTAAGAAAAAAAATCATGATCTTTTTATTATTTTCTATTCCTTAATGAGATGAAACACCACATTTTACAAGCAATAGCTTCTTGTTAATGGGTATGTGCAAATTTCTTCTTTATTCACCTTATGGGGAAAATAATTCTGATGAGTGGGATGACAGTGGCTTCAAGAACTCTGATATTCATGCAGAAATATAATTTCAAAAATAGTACCTGAACACTTCAGCTGCTTCACTGTAACCAAACCAGTAAATGAGCTCAGTTACAGCCTACAGGGTAGCATGTGTTTGCTAACCTTTCCCACAACACAGCATATTACCAACTGTGTAGAAGAAAGGCAGGTAACCTCCTGCAAGTGATTTATAGGAAAGCTGAAAGATGTGAAAGCCATTCTGCTCCACAGGTAAGACAGTTCTTGTTACAAGGTTTCTTCCCTGTCCTTAAGTTCATCCAAAGTTTCAATAAAGCAAATTTCAAGAAAAATGAGTCACTGATTAAAAATCCAGGTGACTATTCCTTAATATATCAGGTAAAGCTTTGCACCAGATACAAAATAGTTACAGGAATAATCAAAACCAAAATAACACTCCATACTTTGAAATAATCATAACAATAAAGGGAAACCTCTGACACAAAAATTAAGAACATATTTTAAAGATGGATATTTCCTGCTATAATTGCTTCAGATGGAAAACGTCTTTGTATATTCTTTGGCTGTAACTTAAAAATAATGCTTAGACATAATGAAAATAGTATTTCTTCACCCAAATATTTTTTTTTTAAATGCAGTGTCATTTGGTCAGATTAAACAACAGTATGAAAAAATAGTATCCCATAACTGTGTCAACATAGAAATATACAGAAAACTGAGGCATTTGGCTGGGAGAAAAAACCAACCAAACCAAAACCAACAAACACCATGTCTTTTTTTTTTCCATGAAAGGGAAAAGTACTTATTTGAGCTTGACTTCTTTACTCAATGAAATTGAGAAAAGTGCAAAATAACTGTTCTCTTTTTACGATCTTAAAATTTTGTGGCAACCATTTTGAAACTTTACCTCTTATTCCTTCATCCACTTTCTAAATTTTCACTATACTTTGCTGGATTTACTCAGGCTGAAAGCTGAATTTGCTCAGGAAGTATAGAAAAAGATTTTTCCAATGTTCCCGGTATTTCTAAGTGGTGGTGGTGATGGCAGCCACAGTGTCACTTCCCCCAGGCATACAGCAATCACTTGGCTACCTGTGAGTGTCTCAGTCAAAAAAAAAGTATATATATATGAATATATACATAGACGAGGCAAGTTCCTTCACTGCACACACAAAGGCACACTGAGGGTGTCTTGTAGCTCTGTCTTAAAAAGTAACACAGCCTTTTTATCTCTGACACAACCCTGTAAGTTACTGAGTGCATATTTTGTATTATGCATCAAAGACTAATGGAAAACTCTCCTTACAGATGATACTCTGATTCTTCACTACTTCTGATAGCACTGAATATTCAACAGCATGAAATGGGCTGTATATGAACTACTAAAGTCAGTATCTCTGAAAAAGCCTGACCTAAACAGGGATACTGAAGAATTAATCCAAATTAATTAAACTGGAACTTTGAAGGAGATTAGTTAAAGTGTATTAACATTTTGTAAGTCTATCCTTATTCAGAATGAAAGAGAAAATTCTTTACAAATAGAATTAAGGCCACTTTAACTTTGAATAAGAGGATTCACAGACACATTGAATATAGTTTAAGTAATTATTTTTGCAGTTAATTTGGATCAACTTTGGAAAGTGTCTTCATGCATATAAGCAAAGCAAACAAAAACTGAAACATTATATGCCTTTAGCTGAAAATCTCATATTCTTTTAACTTGATGCCATAGTAGACTTGTACCACAGGGATAGAAGTTCAATAACTCTAATAAAGGCTCCAGCAGAGTACCCACACACTGCCTAACAACAGGAGTAAAATTTTCCTACTGCTTGACAGGTAGTTGAAGCATTTTCATGGTTCATTTGCTAATGTAGTCTTACTGAGAATGATAAGGAACAGAGAATACAAGTGTATTGATCATAACCAAGCAGAGTTGCCTTCTAGTGTCAAATAAGCCAATCAAATGTCATCTTGATATGAAAGAAAAAATAAGTTTGATGACAGGCTACGGTCCCATTGAGAATAAAATCAATATTAGTCATGGGACCAAGTGGGATCAATATGTCAAACCAATGGGCCATTTTAGCAGGATGGGGAAAGGAGGAGAAAGTGCTGACAGAGCTATAAGAAAAAAGAGGACAGTGCAAACCTCGAGGATGAGATCAGTTGAAAATTCACACTTCATTTCAGAAAACACTTGTCAAAAGCACCAAGTCACCTTAAAAAGATATAGCTGGTTCCAAGATCAACAGAGCATTCTCATAAACTTTTCCCAATCAAGCTACAATTCATATAGTGACAAAATTATACAAAAGTATGACTTCCAGAAAAAAGATTAAAAATACTTTCTCTATTTGTTTTTAAAATGTTACAGAAGCTGTATATGTTTAAAAGTCAAGAAAATTTTTTTCACAGTCTTTAGAAATAGTGATGATGTTATTTGAATATTGGTAACAGTAGGATTTAAAATACATTATTTTAAAATGCAACATGTATTTATTTTATTGCAATGTGTCTTTTTGCTTATTAAAAAAATATGTTTTATTACTCATTGGAAATTATGGGGTTTTTTTTCATTGCTGAGCACTCTCAGCAAATTTTTTACCTCATCAGATATGGACACATAGACTGTTGTAGCCTTTTAAAAGCTTTCACAGGCATTTTATTGTAAGTGTTATTTTACACATTTACCCCTCTCCCATCCAATTAAATAACCTGGAGAACAAGTACAGGAAGGGCAATGGAATGTCAACACTTCAAACCAGTTTGATTGGAAAAGATAGTTCTGATGTGCTGATCTGAACTAGATTAACATTCAGGGATAAGAGTTAGGAATAGAAGCATAAAAGGGAAGTAATACGCAAGAAAAACAGTAGCATGAAAACAACGTGACAGTTCCACTAATGTCAGTAGAATGACAGCACTCACCACAATAGTTTCAACAATTCCCTACACTGATCTGCATATTTTCAGCAGCTACCTTACAGTTTTTCAAGAAAAAACAAGACTTTCACAAACTTCACGCTTCTCATTTTCAGCACAAACATTACCTTTGGTTAATAAATTTATATATTTAAGCCAAAAAAGTCCAAAAAGTCACATCTTAAATGGGTTCATAAATACCTCAGCAGTGCAGTATTTTCCTAGAATTTGGCCACCAACATTTTAATGTTATTCTTCTCTGTAATGCAAAAGCTTACCTCACAGATGAAGAGAAAGATTAACAGTCTGCACCTGACAGAAGATTAAGTGAATTTTTCAGTTGGTCAATTATCTAGTATTTCACTACTATACTGTGAATTTGCAGCAAGTTTACAACTGTGCATTCATATACATTTGTCATACCTATTGCCACACAAATACACATATAATTCAAAAGGGGGTTAAAGTGAGTAAGAAAAATTATTTTATATGGTAAAAGATGATTGCAAACATTTTCTTTGCATTATTCATCCAGCTGCAGCTAGTAAAGAGTTGTCACTCTATGTAATCTGACAGCTCAATTCAGTCACAGTTAAAACACAGGACCCAAGAGGTGTAAGAGAGATCACTGCCACTGTCATGTTTACACATTTCTGAAAAATGGTTTTTAAATTAATTTCATGGATGCTTCTGTCTGTGTCCTACTACTGGCAGATAAAATGCAGTCTTTGGAGAACACCTTTTTATCCATCTTGCAATGAATGTCTTCTCATCATTAAAACTGGAAGGCACAGCATGCCTTCAGGGAGCTCTGTGAATTAATCTTCTCTTTTGGAAACATTTTCATAGCTGACTCCTCCTCAGAAGACTAAAACTAACCCATCGTTTTGACTCTTTCTTTCTCCTAGCCTCTAAGTGTATGGATTCAGAGAAGGAGCTGTCAGGAAAGCAACCAGAGGTAAATACCACTACACCTTATAAACTTGTGCTGTGGAAGGAAACGTAATAGCATTGTCACAACTAAACAAAAAATCCCAGGAACACCTCTGCAAGTACAGGGACAGCTTTTCTACTCTGTTAATGAGTTATGCAAGATAATGTCCTTAAGTCACAGAAATCTGAGAGATTTCACTGTAGGTTTACACCTACTCACAGGTATCAACTGTACCCTGAAAATAGGGTTCCCTTTCACTACTGGTTTTCTAGAAGCCTCCCACAATATATAAGGTGCTTCTAGCAAATGTAATTCTTCTTTTTCCACTCTTTAAATAAAAGACCTCAATTCTGAGACATCCAGAACAAGAGATTTCATGTAGTTTCTGCTTAATATATTCTCTCTGCAAAACATTCATGAGGCAATTTGCTATTCATAAAACAGTATCAGTACCAATAATGGATGCCTAAATAAAATTAAACCCAAACATCTGATAAATCCTAGAGCAAGATTTACATACTTAATCCACAAGCTACCCCCAAAACTACGTCAAGAAACCAAACAGTCAATGCCAAAATTAAAGCTGCCTTTGTATAATGCAGTTTTTTTAACTGTATAATCACATGCTTATTATTTTTCCTCCTTCAGTTCACAGATTGGAAACTCCATAATGAGGAGCTATTTAGTATTTTTAGTTTTATTATCTTTGTTCAAGTCATGAGCCTATGTTTTATTTACCACATAGTAATTAAAAGTGTTATTAAAAAAGAATTGGCATTTTTCCTAAGATCTTTCTGTCATGACTATCAGATGCCCACTAGCACAGGGTTATTTTCAGAACACTAAAGATGTGATGGGTCAGCATTATTTATATTTTGCTGATGCTGAATAAAAGGAGAGCAAAATTAAACCCTGAAGAATAGGACAACTAAGGTTAGTTGTTCCACAGACATTGCATTCATTACTACAAAATGCCCACTTAATCACCAAAGGAAATATATCTGTCTCATAAATAATTGTGTGGGGAAAATGTCATGTTGGCATAATTAAATAATTAAATACTTCCTTCTGATACAGTCACATAAGAACCAGACAAACTTAATTTCCTAATGTTTGAAGGCTTGCCTTTGCAAACTAAAATATGAAATTTTGATGTAATATTTCCTTCCAGTTTTCTAGTCTAAAATAGAAGTCAAAGGATAAATAGTATTTCTGCCATAGGTGTTGCACTGATGCTGGAAACTGCTGCTCTGTCTGATGATCTCATGAGACAAAAGCAAAAGCAGACTAAAATCCATTGCATTCCAGCCCTAGAAGTTATGAATTTTCTTTACTTCCCCATTCACTGGCTTCTTATCCAGCCTTATTTTCTTCAGACAATAATCCCAGTGTGTCATCTCACTGTCCTTTTCACCCAGCCCTGCCACATTCTTTCCAGCTGCTTGTCAAATCCTCCCATGGGCTGACCCTTAGCAGATTAAATCCCTCACCAAATTCATTCCTAATGCTTGTCATGGGGAGGCATTTTATAACTTTGAGTTCCTTACTTGGCCTCAGGAAATTGCCCTGGAGGAAGCCAGGGTCAAATCCTACCTTTCCCCAGCTTTCAACCACATTGTTTGGCCAGAACAAGTTTCTTCCTCTTGTCTTGCCCTTTTTCAGTAAGCCCCTCGGTACAAATTTCTATTTCCCTCTGCTGGGGTTGCGGCTATGTAGACTCACAGACTACCTGCGCTCCAAAATCTGAAAGAGATCACTGGGAATACTGGAGAGACTGGTATCAGTTGTTTACCCTGATTTTGAGTAACCATTGTGTCTGAACATGTTTTAGTTTGAAATTTCTTCAGTATTCAGTGAAGATGCTGCTCGTGCTGTGCAGAAGAGTTGCAAGAATTGCAAAATGACATAGATTATCTTAAGGCCCTAAGTGGCCACTGGAACAGTTGTCTTGTGAAATCAAGTACTTGGCAGACAAGAGTGATTTTTCATTAATAAGTACTCAACACAAATTATGATCTGTAAGAAAGGTCAGACAATGAGCTGCTCTAGGCTGGAACTACTGAGAGTAAAATTCCTGTTTATTCTGTCTCAACATGAGTAGCTCATGATGATGTTTTCATCCTCATCATTTATCAACACAGTGGTTTCACAGCTTTGAAATTTGATAACATTTATTTAGAAAATAGACCATAAACATGCAGGTTGTTGTAAAATATAAACAGGCCTGTGCAACCTTTCCTCAGATGGAAAACTGACTCCCATCAAACCTAGTGACAATATATTCTCTTAGAACATTTTATCATAAAGATTGATGACTAGTGCTGTGTCATATAATCTTCTGAGGAAGTGGTACTTAATGTACAGCAATGTAGCATTATTTTTATACATAAGAGAATTAGATGTAAAATTATCTCTTCTAAATATGTTTTGTAAAAATATTTCAAATGTTTTCTGAGTATGTTCTAGGAAGTTAACACAAATCCAAAACCAAAGGAGTTCAATAGAGTTCTAGAAATCCCATTTTCTAATCCATCCATAACTCCCTAACACCCTTTTTCTTTCTTGTTTCATAATAGCATAATTTGAAGTGATAAATGGAAAAACTGTACAGCAAAAACTGTACAGCATTAAACTGACCTTCCTAATTAATCCCAATTGTTATGAAATGTGTCCACAACTACCCCTCTCTGTATTCTTACAGAATCTTATCTTGGAGTCTAATTAGAACTGGGTTCCTGCATTGCTGAATGTTACATAAATCAAAACGTGCATCAAAATCCCTCCCTTCAAATTTAGTCACAAGCAGTTCTTGCAATATCCTACTGGTTGTGCCATCAAAAACAAAAGAAAGTTACTAAGAGTATGGATCATATGAAACATTGCACTCTCTCAGGTACATTTTCAAAATATTTGCACTTCCCACTCCAACAACATCTACTCCTAGAAGTCCAATAAATTTTACACAAGCATTACATATTAGAAGTAAGCAGGTCAAAATACACCAAACTTACCTGACCAGACAGTCACATTATGATCTATGACATCAGAAAAAGATTTTGATTAATCGGTTGGCCCA
>WEKY01048884.1:0-24699 GCA_013390045.1 Picathartes gymnocephalus
ATAATAATAATAATAATAATGACCATTTATTTATTTATATAATGTATGGGTCTCAGAATTCATCATGTGTGCTGGTGAGGCCTTCTCTTAAAGGAAATAGTAACATGTCATCTGTATTTGCTAATTCATCTCTTTTTAGCTGGATTGAAAACCTGATGATTCTCAGCTGTAAGGAAGTGTCTCTGTGACACAATCTCAATATTTCTGGGTGTTGCATTTATTAGAGAAAATGCTCACTAGACCCAAAGAATGATGGCAGGAGCTTTTACGAAGTAACTTAGGGGAAAATCCTCAGTATTTTGTGTGTTTATTCAGAAGAACACAAGTGAGCACACAAAAATATTGATATTTGTTATTCTCTTGTGGTATCAGGTACATGCAGTGTACAGTGTGAAGGAGGGATACATGTATTTTAAAGCTGAATGTCCAGGTATAGTTTAGATTGTGCTGATTTTGGTGATATGAAAGCAGAGGAACATCCTGGCCCCAAATGGACTTGTTTCAGAAATGTGAACAGGAACGAAATTGGACCAGAAGTTTCAGCTAGCTTTTCTTAACCTGTACTTTGGTGTTTGCATGCTTAGGTATCTTTCCATTAAAATAGCAGGGATGCTCCAAGGTAAGCTAAATTAAAAATGCTGGAGGCTTTGTATTTTTTGGCAAGTCTGCATTTCATGAATAATAAGCTTTCCTCCGGCTTTCATGTTTTGGCTGTGAAGGTGATTCATCCAAAAGGGAGCCCTTCTAGTACTGTGTGGAAATCGGCTTCAGAGCTCATCGGCGCTGGGCACTTCAGACAAGCTTTTCATGTATGTGGAGTTGATCTGCTTATGGCCTACACAGCTATTCCCTACTCCCTGTGCTGATGTCAGAAATGCACAGGTTTGGTGCTGGCAGACAGCAGGGATGGTGCTGAAGCTACTGCCTTGGTTTCCCTGATTGGGGACATGACAGTTTCTCTGTCTTTGCAGAGACTATGTGAAGTTGTTCAGTATTTGTAAAGCCATGTGGGGAGGCACATTCCCACCCTCTGCCAGGCAGAGGAGCACTAAGAGGCTGTCAGTCAGCCTCGGAGTCCTATGCAGTGTGAGGAGGCTGGGCTATAAAAAGATGTTCAGTTGGAGTGGAATGGGAGAGCAATGAGGGTTGTGGAGATTGGGCCCTGTGTTTGAGGTGCAGCAGGATCTTGAGGCTATTAGGCAGCAGAAGCTGTTCTCTGAAGGATGAGTAAACTGTTGTTAATTCCGCTGGTTTTGTGGGAGCTGATGGGGATGTGCTTGGTGGTGGACAGTGGTGGGGCTGAGGAGGACATGGTGGATTTTATACCCTCGGGTATTCCAGGTGGAGCTGTGATGTTTCTTGGGCAGATGAAACTATTTGCAGGATATTATCAGAGTTCGGTGAGCCGTTGTCCAGACGTGGGGCGAACTGAGCAGAGACATGGAGTGAGTTGGCTCAGATGCAGGAGTGAGAATAGTTTTGTATCTTTCAAGAGTAGCTTGATGCCTGAAGTGATAGCATTGCCGTTAAACAGCTCTAGAACAGTTAGCTGAAGGAGCTGGTGCCTCTCGAAGTGGGAGCACAGGCAGAGACAGCCTGGTCCTGTGTCACGGGGGCTGAAAAGTCTGATTCTGATGGTACTGGACCTGATCTATGTCTATGTACTGTTGCTTTACTTGAGCTATCAATGATTCCAGTAGCTGGCTTGAGATGGGTGTTGTTGCAAGGGTTAGGAGGCCTGATGGATCTGAGCTGAATCTGCGTGGTCAGTTTGCTTGCTGTGTGCTCCTTTGTGTACCCCTTATTTTTCATGTTATCTGGAGTTTGCCATTGCAGGATGTTCGTTAGGGGAGATATGGCTGTCCTTTGTTACTCTTGCTATGAATTATACTGTTTATTGCAATTGTAACTATAAAGATATACAGTTACACTATCTGTCTTCCTACTTTAAAATAGTAACCATCTACCATTAAGCTGCTTAGAGAAAAACGAACATTTCATGGCAGATATTTTCCTAAAGAAAGCTTAGTTATTTCTAAGATGTGTGTTCTTCTAAAGCTGTCAAGAGCTAGGGTAATATTAAATACACACAAACAAATGTGTACTTGATTTGATACTTGGATGGCTGGTTGTATACTGAAGTAATGCAATGAAATATACATATGGAAAGGCAAATTGACTTTGACATGTTAAGCATGTTGGATAAAAGCTTATCAGGACTGTGGAGAGTTCTGGTAATGGCAAAGGGTAGCATGATGAATATACAGTCTTGTTCCTAGATAGCAGCTTCATTGTTAGGCAGAATGAATGATTTTTGCTCTCAAATATACTGTTGCTGCACTTTTCTTCATCTCTTTCTCTCTCACACTGATTGAAAGCTCTGGTGAATTTTATTTGATTCCCCCACATGGTAAAAATTTGCAATGGTATGAAAGTTACAAGAGAACACTTCTACTTAAAGGAAAGGTTGAAATGATAAATGAATTAATTGACAGGCAGATGAAAATAAGTCTTCTGGTCATCTGAAAAAATGATCTGCTATAAATACAGCTGTAGTGGCTTTTAACAAATGCCCGACTAATGTGAAAAAATGTGTTTGGACTAATTTCTTGCAGCTCTACAAAAACACAATGCAGGCTCCAGCACTTGGCTTCCTCTTAGCTGAAGAGTGTATTCTATTCAGAAAGAGGTTACCAGAGTGTGTGGTCCTTTTAGTTTTCATTGCAAGTTTAGGCTCTTGTTCTTCAATCCCATAGGATCTTCCATGTTCTTGTGAACACCTTCAAAGTCATACATACTTGTAGGAGACTCTCAAACCCTGGAGTGCTTTTGCGTCATCCACTTTTTTCACTGCCTGTTGGTGGCACTCACATCCTGGAGTCCCAGCTCTGATTGCTTGAGCAAGGAAGGAATTTCCCAGATGTCATGACCAAGCCAGGAAAATAAGTTTATCTTGCCTCTGTAACAAGTCCCAACCTGTAACAGGAGCTGGGATAACTGAAGTCTGTAGTCCATAGAGTTGGAGATGGCAAAGCTGGAACAGCCTCAGGGAGGAACGTTGGCAGACAGAGGGGAGGCGGGAAGGGGGTTTGTACTGGTGCCATTCCTTCCGTTAGTGTTTTTTTAGAAGACATGGTAGTTTTGCAGAGCCTTTCTACTTCTGCCTTTCACCCTGGAGAGAGTAACCGAGTCTTATTGATCTGTATGATACTGGGATACTGTCTCTACTACAGTTCTGTGCATACTTCGGATAATCCTTGTAGGTTTTTTAAACTCTTGGACAGAAAATGTTGAAAATATTGTCTGTGTTTCAGCTGAGAAGAAGATAGAAATTTCTTATTTCCTTTCCATTACAACTCTTTCTTTCTTTCTTTCTGTCCACCAAATTTCAAACATTTCCAGGTCTGTTTTTCTGGCTGTTCTCATGTCTGTTTTCTACTGTCTACAAAGTCTGGCTTGTTTATAATTGTATTTTCCTTATTGTTTGAGAACAAGACTGGACACAACCAAAATTCCCCGTGGCATCCCCCGAGACATATCCTCCCTGCTCTGTGCTTGTAATCCTTTGTTTATAGTATTTCAGCCAATTCTCGGTTAGGGATCATATGACAGTGTTTATATTCAAACTGAATGCAATTAATAAGTGTCAAGACTTCATGAAATGCAGTGTGAGTTGTGTGCTAAAAGACAAATATTCTGTATCTAAGTCTTTCCTTTCAGGCACTAATTAGATAATACATGTTTGAAAGGGTTGAGTCTGTCAGTCAAGCTATAGATCTCTGTCACGGCTGTGTAGATGGTGTTCAGTTTGGTAGGGGTGCCCAAAACAGCCTGCTCTTTTGTAGAGGCTGCCCTTTCATTGTTCAAAAAACAATGTCTTTCTGGCTATAACTGCTACCATCTCACTTGCGTGCTTGTTTTTTTTTTTGGCCTGAAATCTCTTTTCTTCAAAAAAACTGTAGGCTATACGCAACCAACATTTGTCAGGAGGGAAAGAGTAAGAAGTGCAGTAGGTTCAAACCAGGTAGAGAAAATTTAGCTGTTCTAGAGGACAGAAAGGGAAATGAGAGCTTGACTAGGACAAAACCTAAGGTTTCCCCTAGAGTCAACTAACCACAACTCTTGAAGAAAATTAAGCTCCAACTCCTGAGCAGTTCTGGGAACTGGTATTAAGAGTACCAGTTTGAACATGATGACCCACATCTGGAACAGATGTAATTCTATAAGCTAAGCTTATAGAATTATAACACAACCTCTCTAAAATCTTACCACCTGTCCTGCCAAGACTCACATGTTTCTCTAAAAAGCAGAATTAATACATTTAAAGTCAGTGGCCACTACTTGGCCTGCCAACACAGTCTAGGCTACTGTTAGAATGAAGTTATAGGAATTTGCTTCTGCTTTCCAGTAGTTAGTGTTTCTCCCAAAAGGTATTGGGCACCAAAAACCTGTAATGAGTAGAACTGAAAGCAAGTTTCAGATCTTCTTGCTAATCCTTTCCAGGGACTGTCCATACTGCCCCAGAGTGCTGGCATTATAGTCCTGAAAGAATGGATGGTTCAACACCTGCAGGAAAGCAGGTTTGCATCCTCCAGAAGTCGTTTACTAAGAGCTCAAAGAGGAAAATGTATTCATGTGATACAGTACTATGCTGTGACCAAATCAGAGTCAAAATGCTGCATGAGAGTTCAAGAAGCCATCCAGTGAGTCCAAAATGTAGTTATGAAAAAAGAAGACAAAATCCATGGCCAGCATTTCAGAATGAGATGACAGGGAGGGCTGAGTTAGATTTGATTGACCTCCAACACAAATTCAGGGTAAGTCAATGGTGAATGGTGGTGTAAAATCTAGTGGATGGTTCCACTTCTTGGTTCCTCGCCTGGCTGTTGTATCCTGATATGAGACAGCGGAGTTTGACTCAAGGCATATTTTAGTCAGGGTAAGCCTTTCTGAGAGCTCTGAGCAAGTCCTCAGGGGCACACCTGGCTTTGTGGTATCTGCTGGTGCCCCAGCATGCTCAGAAGAGATGTTGTTTTGTTCAGTTGAATGCTGTTAGCAACAGGGCTGGAGGCCAAACTACCAAAACCCTTATGCCTGGGAAATAGGCAGTCAACTGGCAAAGGCCTATGATAGCGTGCAATTTTTAGCGTTGGCTGGATCTGCTGTGTTTGGAGGCAGGCCTGTCTCATGTGATGGTGAGTAACCCAATACAATTTTCCTGGCAAGTGGTGACTCAATGCCAGCATTATGAATAATCTAGGGCAAAGCAAGGTCGAGTGTTCAGGTAACACAGGTGTTCTTCAATAATCCATGGACCACGAGTAGCATTTGTGATTTCTCACCTTCTTCCGCTCCCCCTGTTTTTCTCTTGTGCTCATACAAGATCTCCCAGCTTCCAGGCCTAAATCCTGGAAACTGAAAGCAGCCTTCTTTATCATGCACAAGTGGACCGTCAAAATGGATCAGCAAGCTGTGTTCTCATCATCCTTACTCATACAGAGACATACAGTGTTTGTAGCCATGCTAACAGAAGATTCTATAACTGGTAAGTAACACTTAAGTTGTTTCATTTGCAATTTAGTATCTGGATCAGTACAACCTCCACCAAGAACAGATCACATGCAGGGAAACCCTGCCAACTGTCATCACTCCTGAACCAACCTTGTTGCAACAAGTTATGATTTACTTAATCTATTCCACTGGGCCAATTCTTTTGTTCCGAGGAGATGGCATGTTCTTGCTTTCAGATGTTGACCAGGCTAACTTTTATAAAATAGTTTATCTTGAGATTTTCTAATGAACACATTCATATAAATGGAACTCAACTAACTGTCAAGATAAGTGAAAATAACTATGCTAATAGTCTCACGGGGAAGGTAAGGGGATCATCCTGAGGCCTGGTGAAAATTGTGTCCACACTTAGTTGCTGAGTTGAAGTTTTGGGGATGTCATCACACCAGAAAAGAGGGAAAACACCTTGACATGCCTGACAGGAGGCATGTTGGAGGCCACCATTCTGTCAAAAACACACAGGGAAAGGGGCCTAACACTTGATCTGAAAAGGTAGACTGTGTCTTGAGGTGATGTGTGCAAGGAAGAAGCCCTTATTCTGTATCCCCCACACCGAATTTCAAAATCAGTTTTTAGTGGGATTTATGTTTTCCTACTACAAAACCCCTGGTCTGTGGTGGTCTGCCTTGGTCTCCTGAGCCTTCCCATGTCTTCACATTCTTCTCTCAACATGTGTTTGGGCTAATTCCATCATTAAGCAAAAATCAGGATTTGGGCAAAGTGAGAGACTGCAAAGTCATCTGTGGGAACAAGGGCTGAAATGACAGCCTGAGAGATGCTTCTACTGCTTTCTTGTTTGTTTTCAGTGTGCTCTGCCTTTATAGAGTCCATCAGACCCAAAAGAAGGTACTGAGTTCTGAGAAGGAAGTGCTGATTTGGGTTGAACTGCAGTGGGAAATGGAGCTGCTGTACAGCAGAGGAGCTGGGACAGAAAAAGAGAAATTGCATCTTGATTTGAACAAATTATTGGAATTCAAAATTTGCAGAACTTTTCTATTCCATAGAGAAGAGTGGAAAGTGTGAAACTTTCATTTGTTCCTTAGGTGAGTAAAGGACTTACTGTGCTTACTCTTCATTTTTCTCTTCATGTTCTTCCCCTGTCCCTTACTCTTGTGCTATCTCATGAGTCAGAGTGGGTGTACCACATGTAATTAGTCCGCATTGCTGTTCATGTTGGGACAGCTACCTTACACAACTGTCTGTCATCAAGAAAAATCTGCCAACTGAACGACCTGCAGCACATTGCCAGGTGACCTATTCCACTTCAGACACTGGTGTGCAGTTTGATTCTTGTTGGATTAGGAAGTGTGACCACAGTAATTAGCAGGAAGTCTCTGGATCTGGATATAGCACATTAAATGCACTCTAGCCCTTGGAAAAATCTGACCTTGCTAAATGAGAGTGGGCAGGCTGGGTTGGGGTGCAGAGAAGAGATGGGCAGGAGAGGATGTGAGAGAGATGAATTTAATGTCACAGAGCTTGTCACAGGCTAAGGCTGGACATGCTTTTTTCAGAGGCTGCAAAAAGAATTGCTTGCAGCTATGTGACAGAGAAAGGTATGAGTTAAAACAGATTGACTTTCCTCCTCCAGCACACACGTGCTCCTTAAATACCAGGGGAGTACAAAGGGAGCAAATTTTTAAAAAAAGATTTGTTCTATAGACTGCAAAGATGTGTGATTACTAGCAGTCATACAATTTATGGCAGGCAAATGTGCATGTGGGGCTTTTATGATGTGCAAGTAAAGCAGAAAGATAGAGGGAAGGAAAAGGCATACTCTCCAAATGACCATCTTTTCTATCAACAAATGTTGCCTTAGAGGCAAAAGCTTGGGTGTTTCTTTTTCCCTTGGTGTTCTGTGTGCTTGTATTAGTCACACCCATTTATTTTTGGCATAATTCATGCACTATTTGAAACTTGGCAAGAGCAAGGATGTTATGGCCAACAGTCAGTCTTGCTTCAGGAGTTTCTATGAATATGAATGCCTGAAGTTCACATAAGCTTACTCTGTTGCTATAGCAACAGATTTGTTGTGAAATCCTTGTATTTTAAAGGCTAGATCCTGTAAATTAACTTCATCTTCACTAGGATGTGTGATGCTAGTGATTTGTACATGAATTGTTTTCAGTGAAGTTGCAAATATTAGTGGAATGGGTAAATCCAAGGATTTAATGAAATTAGATTTAATCACAAACAATTCCAGCACTTAAGATCAAAGTAAACTGGTTTTGTGTGACATCCGGAGAGGGACTGAGTGCCCCCAGCTGAAGCAGAGTTCACAAAGAGTTGAAGGTGCTGAATAGCACAGCTCCAGGTGCTGCAGAATGGTGCCTTCCTTACATACAAATAGTGCAGTCCCTGCCGAGCATCTGGCATTTACAGGGATGTGTTCAGCTGTAAAACAACACGATAGGAAGTGTCTCACAGAAGCAGAAGAGTAAAAACCTGCTGGACCTTTTTTTTTTTGTTGTTTTTTTAGGGGAATATTAAAATATGCTTTAACTTTTCTGCTTGCTCAGGGATGTTTGAGTCTCAGTTGACAATGAGCCCTGTCCAGGCAAACCTCTGCACTGAAGTCCATATGTTTTGTGTGGAAACAGGGGTAATTGCAGGTTCAGGGTCTTACTGCGTCTTCATGAAGGGCCATCAAAGATGCATAACAAACTAGCTTGTGAGTGGAGAGGAAGAGCTATGTTTTTTTCTTCCTGCTGTTTTCTTTCAATGGACTAATCGTGGTGTAATGCATGGTGTAATGTAACTGTAATAAGTTAACAACCCCAACACCCACCCCTCTCCCCATGCCCCCTCCCCCTGCAAATGGGCTTTCTAGATAGGTGTGATCCTTTTTAAAGAGATAGTGGAGCCCAGTTTTCAGTTTGTAAGTCCCTAAGCCTCCCAGTGTTTGCAACTGTTGAAGTAAATGGAACCCCATACAGTGGGGTTAAACCTGTGTTTGAGCCTTTGCAGGATTCAGGTCCAGGAACAACTTACACCAAGCACCTAAAGAGGGAAAGGAATGCCAAATTAATGGCTATTCTTACTCTTTGACTTGGGTGCCTCTGGTATTTCAAGGGCTTAGAGGTTTATGGGATGCTGGGTCATTCCCATTCTGCTAACAGGAGTGTGCTAGGGAAAGGGGCAAGACTCTGCAGGCCAAATGACCTTACAGAAGTAGTTTAAGGGGATAGTTCTCTTTATGGAAGCAAGCTGACTTGCAAAACTGTATTTTTATACAAAGCTGGTTTTGGTTAGACTAGTACATAAAAGCATTTCAAACACAAAACTTTGATTTTGTGGTTGCAGTCTTTAAATATTTAAAAACGACCAAAATACTTTTAAGATTTGTTTCATCTTTACTTAAAAACTGCTCCACCAATTCATGTCAAGTTTCACTTTTTATGCTGATTTTACAGTCAAGGATAAAAAAAAGCTGTGAGATTTTGGAGTGGGAAAAAGAGGGTGCTAGTGTCAAGAGGATAGGCTTAAGAGTCTCTGAAAACTTTTTTTTTAAAATACATTTTTGCTGAAGGTTGTGCAATAACCACGTGCAATAAGCAATGTGTAGTCTTGCCAGAGCAATTATCTGATTTCCCTTTTAGAGTACAAAATGAACCTATTGGCAAATTCAACCGCAGTCCAAATTACCAATGACATTTTTTCAATGACAGGATGGTGGGTTGGAATAATTTATCTTTTGTAAGCGTAACAGCTTTTCTTATAGTAAAGGATGGATATGAACAATATCTTAAGGACAATCTGAAGCTTTCTAAGAACAAGATGGGCACCTGATAATTAAAGAAATATATGAATGAAGCAAAGTATGTGCAATTCTTAATTCATACAAAGAAAGATTTCTGAGCAGTTTCACAGGGCACATTTGGAGCTAGAAAGGGAAATTACAGATGAATCACAGTCGCTGATGGTTTTTCTTGTCATCTCTGAAATCAGTGAATATGTATGTCTGTACTGCAGAGCTACAGTTTAGTACAGAGCTCAGAGCTGGCCCTACATACACACAGCTTGCTGGAGTCATCCTGGGACTCTCCTCCCTTCTGTCCATCCCCCGTCTTGTTAACCTGTGACCTGACACGGTTATACTTCTTTAGGTTAGGGAAGGGATTAGGAAGTACCAGGTTCACTTCTCACCTGGCCACTGCCTGTGGGGGCAATTCTACTGTAGTAGGTCCATACTACTTTGTTACATCGTTCCCATGGAAAAAATCATAGAACTATAGAATCATAATGATGGAATGGTAGGTTTGGGAGGCACCTTAAAGATCATCTCATTTCAACACAGCTGCCTTGGACAGGGACACCTTCCACCAGACCAGGTTGCTCAGAGCCCCATTTTGCCTGGCCTTGAACATATCCAGGAAGGGATCATCCATAACTTCTCTCAGCAACTTGTTCCAGTGTCTCACCTCTCTCATAGTAAAGAATTTCTTCCTAAAATCTAAACATTCTCTCAGTTTTATGCCATTTTGCCTTGTCCTCTCACTACATGCTCTTTTAAATAGTCTCTCTCCACCTTTCTTATAGACTCCCTTCAGGTATTGGAAGGCCACACATAGGTCACTCCAAAGCCTTCTCTTTTCCAGGCTGTACAATCCCAATCCCAATCCCAATCCCAATCCCAATCCCAATCCCAATCCCAATCCCAATCCCAATCCCAACTCTCTTAGTCTTTCTTCATAGCAGAGGTGCTCCTTCCCTATAATCATCTTGGTGTCCTACTCTGGACTGGTTCCCACAGGTTGATGTCATTCCTGAGCTGGGGACCCCACATTTGAGTGCAGCACTGCAGGTGGGGTCTCACCAGGGTGAAGCAGAGCGGCAGAATCCCCCCTCACCTGCTGCCCACGCTGCTTTGGATGCAGCCCAGGGCACATTTGGCTTTCTGGGCTGCCAGTGCACATGGCTGGGGCGTGTCCAGCCTCTCATCCACCAGCACCCACAAGCCTTCTTCCCAAGGCTGCTTTCCATTTGTCAAGCCCCCAGCCTTGATTGGTACCGGGGGTTGCCCAGATACAGCACTTTGCACTTGGTCTTACTGAATCTCATGAGATTCCAATGGGCCCAATTCTCAAGCTTGTCCAGGTCCCTCTGGGCCACACCACTCTGCTTGGTGTCATCTGCTGAGGGTGCACTTGATCCCTTCATCCATGTCATTAATGAAGATATTAAATCACATTAGTCCCAATATGGACCTCTGAGAGACACCACTTGTCAATTATGTCCATGAGGACTCTGAGCCATTGACCACTATCCTCTGGTTGCAAACATCCAATCACTTTCTTATCCAGCCAGCAATCCATTCATCAAATCCATCTCTCTCTGATTTAGAGAGAAGGATGCTGTGGGAGACCATGCCAAAGGCTTTACAAAAGTCCAGATAAGTGATACCTGTAATCCTTCCCTTGTCCATTGATGTAGCCACTTCATCATAGAAGGCCACTGGTTTGGTCAGGCAAGACTTGCTCTTGGTGAAGCCATTCTGGCTATTCTGAATTACCCTGTTCTCCCTGTGCCTTAGCAGAGTTTCTCAGAGGATCTGTTCCATGATCTTCCCAGGCACAGAGGTGAAGCTGACAGGTTGGTAATTCCCATGGTCCTCCAGTCTACCCTTTTTAAAGATAGGTACAATTTTCCCCTTTTCCAGTCACCAGGGATTTCACCTGTCTGCCATGGCTTTTCAATTATCATGGAGGGTGGCTTGGCAACTACACCAGTCAATTCCTTCAGCACGCTGGAACACATCTCATCAGGTTCCGTAGACCCAAAGATGTTTCCCTCCTTTTCTGTTTATGTGCAGTGAATCAGTGCAGGAGATAGTTGCCAGCCAGAAACATCCTAGAGAGTGCCAGAAAGATGGACAATATGAGAGGATTTCAGTGTTGCTCTTTTGTAGGTGGCATCCAATTCTGTGTTCTTGGTGCACAAACAAAATTGGAGCTCAAGAGGAGTGTAAAATAGAGGGTCTTATACACACTTGTCTTTAGTCTGCCTGGTGTGTAGCTACCTGGCTCTGGTGCAGCAAGAAAGCAGATACTGAAACTTGGAGAGGCATCCCAAGGCGCCCTTTGCAGTGTTTACTGCTTGTGAGAGCTGGCTGAGAGCTGTTCCTCGCTGTGCTACCAGAGCAGGAGCATTTGCTTCTTTGAGTGAGGACCAGAGAGGATTAGTTGAGCCTTTTGCTTGGACAGGCTGTTCCACATTATGGTGTGTTGGTTAGGTTTTCACACAGACAGAGAAACTGTGGGCTTTCTAAGGTGGGAATAATGGCCTTCCCTTGAAATGTCTTTCTGTGTAGCCTGGCCACACTCCCTCCAAGATGGCTTATGAGACTTCTGTCTCCCTTAAAGGAAACAAACACAATGAGGCTTCAGTAAAATGACAAATTACTATCAGGATCAGGAGGCAGGCAATGCTCTGCATGTTAGAATGTGGTGTAAGTAGCTCTACTGGCTCCTACCTCCGGCTTACTTTGACATTTTCTGGCAAAGCAACAGGGTGTTGCTCCTCCTTCTTCCCCTTTCACATTATTTGTTTTGTATGTTTAACTGGCAAATTGGAGCAAGTGTGGAAGCTTGGATGGTTGTTTTGCCCAGAGCTTGGCTTTTTAACAAACAGCTGGCCCCAGCTCCAGACCCAGATAGTTTGTTCTGGACACTTGAAGGAAATGCATACTTTGCAAGTGGTCCATTGAATGTCACTATGATGCTCTGCAGAAATTCAGCTCTAATGAGGTTTGTCTGGCTGCAAACAACATGAATAGAAAGCAGTTTGGAATTGTCATTTTAAAAAAAATTTTCTTTTTCTTTCTCTTTTTCTTTTTCTTTTTCTTTTTCTTTTTCTTTTTCTTTTTCTTTTTCTTTTTCTTTTTCTTTTTCTTTTTCTTTTTCTTTTTCTTTTTCTTTTTCTTTTTCTTTTTCTTTTTTTTTTGGTCTTTCCAGTTTGGGATGCTGAGCTCATCTCTTATTCTAACTTAATTTCTTAAGCACAGAGGTATCTTGTCTTCACTTACTCCTTTGGATGACCAGGGAAGTAATATCTGTTTAAGAAGCTTGTTAGATTTAGCTTATTGGTTTCTTTTAATTTTGGGACAGAGAAAACTTCATGGGAAGTGGAGTGGACTGTAGTACTAGAAAAAATACTGCTGGCTCACTTGCTGTTACTGGACTTCTGGTATTAACCCTCACTGTACCTAATTATCTTCTGAGGGAGAGCTGAAAAGGCCTCCCTAAGGTTTGCAGAAATGAAGAAGCTGAGCAGTAAGAGGTACTATATTCCCCTTTTGCTGCTGTCTTGCTAAGCAAGATGAAGCAGAGTACAAGGAGTAACTGCAAAGAAGTGATCAAGAGCAAATGGTCTGCGAACACAATACCTATAATTAGTGAGACAAATTGTTTTTTCTTTTCACGTGACTGTTATTGCTAATGAGAAGAGTTAATTTCACTGTTTCTTGAATTGCAAGTTTTAGGCAGCATAGAAGCAGCTGAAAAGTAGTAATCAGTGAGCAAATGGAGAGAGATGTTGTCTCTCTTAGGTAGTGTAGGCTTGTTTTCTTTCTGTGTTCAGACTTCCTGAATTGAATTCTGGGCTTATAGTGCTGGGGCAGAAGAGGTGTGCAAGGAAACAGAATCAGCAGCTGAAGTAGCATAGCCAGGAGTCAGCTCCCTGTACCTGGCCTCTAAACAGTGGGAGGACATGGCTGCAGGAGTAGTGGTGGCAGGTCTGCCAATTCCAGGTAGAGCTGCTGAGATTTCCAGTTAAGGAATATGCTATCCCAGGTGTCCCTTTTCAAGCTACATAGTTGTGCTGTCTGAAGGAGTCTCCCCTCTCAACTTTCCATCAATTTGATATCTGTGGGCACAATGAGAGGGGTTTAACTCCTTTCCTTTCCTTCCCATCCCATCTGCTGCCTGAAGTGTATGTGTGGTCATTGCCTGAACTGGTGTAAGTCCAAGCAAGCCCGCCTAGATTTAGTCTTCACTGTTCAGTTAAGCAATTGTTAATAAGGCTCATCCCTCTCACTTGGGTCATTTTTTACTAGGGCTTGCTCTTGGATTATTTAGCCTGACTTGTTTAGAATAGAACTTAACTTTGGCATGACCTACTCACACTTACTCTCTTCTATCAGAGGTAGAAGGGTGGGCAGTAACTGAGGTCGGCCTTCTGTGATCAGAAGAGGGTATATGAAAGCAGTAGCAGGTATACCCATTGCTCCTCTATAAAAGTGTCAGCATTAAGGCTGTGTGTAGATTTTACTTTTGTTAGTTTATGAAATAAATCCCCCATGTAAAGAAATTAAGACAAAGGGTGTCAACCAGGTTTGGGAATAATACATTTAATCATGTTGTCTGACCTGTGGTAAACATGCCTGTACAAGCACTTAGACCCTGAGCTGTGCTTGGAACGTAGCTAATTTCTTTTGTTGATAGTGAATCTACTTGAGATGAGTTGAAGTCCTACCTCAGACTGTATCTGTACATGGGTAATTACCACAGCCAAGCTGATGCTCAAGGTCTGGAAAGTGTGTCTAATTTCTGAGACTCATTGATCATACAAAAATAGGAAAAATCTGTGGCAGGCTTTTTGCTGTACTTAACAGCAAATATTAAGTCCTCAGTCCTAATGGATAGTAGCTGGTATCACTGGAGTATGGAGACAGCACTTTGGAATTCAGGTTACTGTTCTCCTGGAAGCATAGAGAACCATGGCCATCAAAACCATCTAATCTCTGGTGCATTTTACAGAGCAAGGGTGTACTTCTGATCCTTGTGTAACATTTCACCATGCAAGGAGACAAGTCCTGGTGACAACTCTCCCCCAGCCTATCCAATAATGCAGAAACCTGTTTGTAATCTGGAAGGACTGCTAGAAGAGTTCCTCTCATGGGATTTCAAATGCCCTATTTGCCCAAGAGCAGAATCCCTTCAAATTCTTCACTGATGAAACCTAAGCCATAGTATAAGTAGGGAACTTTATCACTTGGAAATATAATACTGGAGAAATCCGTCTTGATGAGGTAAGGAGTGGCCTGTGCTGTCCTGTTCTGCACACAACAAAATAGCACTTAAAATTCTTTACAACCTCAAGAGCAGTTTGCAAGCATCAACTAAACCTATAAGTACCCCCTCCTGCTGTGAGATACTAAAGTAAGTGATATAATTCCACACATAAAATTAGGACAATGACCTTCATGTAGTTAAGTGGGTTAACTCCAGGCCAGCCAACGCAGATACAAACTTTAGTTCTTGCTTCTGTGTTTAACCACACCCTTAAAACTGGTATTTCAGCCTGCAGCTTCAAGCATGTCAGGACTGCGGGTGAGAGACCATGGCTGCAGGGAAAGTCAAAGTTCTACAGAGGCCAGTTTGTAATACAAAAACAGTCACAGTCCCATTAAATACTATCATGTCCTGGTTAGATCACAGGAAGCAAAGTTCTTCAGCCAAGCCTGTATCCATGACTGATTTGAAGAAGTAAAAGCCTACTGTATTCTGCTATATAATAAACCTCCAGCTGGACTCTAATTAGGCAAATGCTATTACATATCAGCCCAGAAATTTGGGCTCAGTGTGGATTCAGTCCTTTTCCCATAGAAACTGGATGAAGTGGCGTCTCAGGTTTCAGGTTGGCTCTATGTCTGTGTCTTTTGGGGCTGAATCACAATTTCAGTCATTAGAAAACCTTTTTTGACTGAAATGTTTTGGTGACACCATTTCTTTCTGTAGTCAGTGCAAAATATAAGAGAAAACAAAATAACTTCGGCTGCTGATTAATTCCCCCACCCCGCCCCCACCAGAGAATGGAGGAATCTGGGCACATCAGCTGTCTGGCCTGGAAGCAACTGGCGGGTTTTCAAATACACGGACGTCTTTCCAGTCTTCGAAGAAGCTGTGTGTGGGTTGGAAGGAGAGCAGACTGCCTCCGACTGATAGATGAGCTTCGGAAATTCTGTCCTAGTTTTTAGATATTTTCAAATATTTGGAGAACAATATTAAAATAAATGACTGACAAAATGATGATTACTCTTTTCAATATTTCCATGGTTGCACAATAAGAACAGCACATGAAGAAAGAGCTGAAAGTTACATTATCATTGTAGGAGCAGCAAAAGTGTCAACATTGATTAAAGAACAAAGTCACACAGACGATTTTATTTGTTCCTGATCCTCCTCTACGATACTTCAGTCTGTTTACACAGCGTTACCCAGACTGACATTTCCTATGTGTGTCCAAATTAGTTTAATTTAAAATTGCAATGCATATTGAAGACAGAGAATTACAGCTCATGTGCAGTAATCTTCCAGAAATTCACCATTGCTACTGATTAGCTTTTATTAACACCACTAACTACTGAATTCAGACAGAATGTTATTTCGGATCACATTAAACTGATGATGGGTGCAACATTTCTATTGTTTGAAGCTGACACGGATCCAGTGGAAAAATTATTCCCTGAGAGGTACAGATGGCTTTTTCAGCAAATCAGAACACAAAATGCATTTGTTTTAGACTCAATATTCTAGACCAAGAAAATACCTTGCACTGTGTCACATTGTCTTTTAAAAAGGTATGTTTCCAAAATCAGGGGGGAAAAGTATTCTGGATAATAAATAAATCCTTTCAGCTTCAAAGAGTCCACTGTGGTAAGGATGAATGAAAACACAGAGTTTAGGAATATGAGAAAAGTGGTTTAAGTAACAAGACTGAATAGCAAAGCCCATCAAAGCCATTAAGGCATAAACCAACAGATTTTAAAAAGTGAGAGTTGAAGATTATTTAGCATGGTGTGGAGGCTTTGCAGAACCCATTTCAAATGAGGATGGAACAAAAGAATGAGCAATTTCAGCTTTAGGGGAGATTTATTTCAGTGGAAAGGAAAACACTTGCTCTCTGATACCAATTAACCAACAAGAGGACAGCGTCACAAGCCCCTGATATTAAAAATGTAAATCCCAAGCCCAAGGGTGCCTGAAATGCAGGTCATACTATTTGAGGAGAGAATGCATAAAGAGATAACGAGACTCATATTCAGACCACATCGGCTCCCTGATTATCTCCTTGCCTTCTGCCGATTCTGCTGGCTTGCAATAGGAGAGTGTCAGCAGAGAGGCACAGCAGGCTCCACAGATGAACAGGATCACCTTGGGAAGTGGGCTGAAGTTGATCAACTGTGTGTCACCAAGGTTAGGGAAACAGGAGATTAAAACCTGATATGGTACTAGGAGGCAAACAGGTGAGGGAGAAGCAACATAAAGGAACTGTGGCACAGTTTTTGCCCCCTGTGACCCTGGGGCTTTGTGTGGGGCTTTAAATCAGTGGTGCCCAACAGAGGGCATGATAGGAGTCTTTTGGATGCATTTACTTACTCTCACAGGGGGGTCATGAACTCAGCTGAGACTATGACATCCAGAAGTAGGGTTTTAGGGTGTCATGAGCAGCATGGGAATCCTGCTGCAGATGTGCAGCTTGCAACTCAAAGGACAGCATGAGCCAGATGGAGCACAAGGATTCTGGCTGGGAAACTCTGGACCAGCTGCTTGCCACGTTCAAGAGGACTTGTGGACTCAAGCGGGACACCTAAAAACGAAGTATCTTTGTTTGTACTGATGCAATAAAAAGCCCAAGTTGTCCCCTGAGGTTCTGCCTGAACTGAAAACCTGGATCTGGAATCTCACTTGTCTTAGGCTTGACTCCATGAGTCAGAACAGGCTATTTCGATAATACCAATTCACTTCCATGCTGTCAGGGCAAGAGGTGGGTGCTGATAGGTAGATCAGCTGAGGCTCTAGCACTAGGAGAATCATATCCTTATTGCTCCAAGTCACCTGGGTTTATTTAGTATTAAAGGTAAAAGGCTTTAAATGTAGTTTCTGTGGTTGATAGCAACAATCTGATGGTAGGGAAGAAAGGACAATATTGCAGAGTCCAGAATATAGCCTCAAACACAAGGCTCTACTGCTATAAAAGAACCTCGGATCATGAAAATGCTATTTTTAATGACTGTAGGTGTTTCTTCATTACATTAAGTAGACATGTTGCCACAAGACTGGACTGCCTTTGATTTATGGTGAAGAGATTGTGATAGGAATTAAATGAAAACTTATAGGAAAATGAATCTAAATAAGAATAATGGAAGAGATTCATGGTTCATTTGCACTTATATTCATCATATGTATTGTCTGAAGAAATACACTTATTTAAAGTCAGATGACAGATTATAATTTACTAATTTTGTATTCATGGCATCACTCTATGGTCTATTCCATAGTCAGAAATATTAAGCTTGGGCAATTATTTTCGCAAAATACTATTGTAGACTCATAAATGTCATTAAACAATAGACTGAGATAGTGCCTTGTAACTTCAATGTCTGGATTAAGAAAATTACATGGAAATGAAAGTATTCTATTTAAAACCAAAGCCTTGGCACTGTCTTTTCCATTACTGTTATGCAGTAAGTCATTTAATTTGCATCTATTTCCACTTGTTTTAATCTCTAATATATAAATTCTATTTTTTCTTTACATTTAAAAAGTCTTCTTCTCCAGTTTTGGAGGAATATAATCCAAAGGCAACACAGCTCTTCCTTGGGAAATGTTAGAAGTGGATTTATAATGCTGCTGTGCAATTTGAAATTTGTAAGAGCAGAAGCTCTAGTGGAAGAGGAAGATACTTTGTATCAGAAAGCCTGGCTGAAAAGACTGTGTTGGGTTATAATAGTTGCCTTTAACTTAAAAACAAACAAACAAACAAAAAACAAACAAAAAGAAAGGACATTTTTGCAGAGCCTATAGCAATTTAATTTATAGGAGCAACAGAGCAACATTTTTGCTGCTCTTGGACTTCAAGCAGATTCTATTCCATATTCTAAGAAATGAGAACTGGGGTGTCCCCTGTGTGAATCACACTTCTCTCCCATCGAAAGTCATTCTTTGCATGTGCATTAGCAGTGCGTCTCAAGGACACCTTGACCATGTCAGAAACTAAAGCAGGTAGTTCAGTGAGCAGTTCAAGGAGGTTTGTTAGAAGAAAATCAGCCCTGTTTCCTACATCCTCCCTAGCGTGATGGTGAGATGACAAAGGTTTGAGTGGCAGATCAAGTGTTTAACGCTCTCCGTTTAAAGCCAGTAGTTTGCCTTTCTTTTCTGGAAGTGCTTCTCCTTTAGAAACATTTGAAGCGTTGTACACGCTGCTGACGGCTCAGGTCATTCTCCACAGTGGCCACTAGAGAGGGCAAGTGGCCAAGATAATGCTTTGCTTAAGTACTGCAAAATGTTTCTGAGTTGAAAAGAACACAGCCATCCCCCGCAGCAGCCTATCAAACACCGTTAGATGGCCTGCCCATTTTTACATCTTTTCTCTTTCTTAATACAGAGGTACTGCTTGGAGCCTTCATCCCAAATAACTAAATCTTCCTGTTTCTATGACCAAAGTTAAGCTATTGATATCAATACATACTTTCCCCACTGTTGGAGGCATAAATTTCAGTTGTTGCAATGCTCTTAATACAGCCCATTGTTCCTGTGGGCACAGCTCACAGTAGCTCTTAGCAGCCTTGCTGGAGAGATGTGGATTTTGCTAGTAGTCTGCAATTTTCCCCAAAATGTGATGGAAGGAATGTCTATATTTCTGCCAGTGCTGAGGTAATATGCATAAGTTTTTAAGGATTTCTGTAGTAGTTGCATTTGCTCGTGTTATTACATATGTGATAAGCTATTTTTGTTCACACTTAACACTGGACAAGTGTTAAAGAGACTCCTTCAGGAGGGCTGATATGGTTCAGAGGTGGATGCTCTTGTTCTTACTGACAGGCCCCTAACTGAGAAGCTAAAGAAATGGGGTAAGAAGTTTAAGGAAAACCATGACTCACTGAGATCTTAACCCACACTTTAATACCCAGCTGGGATCTCTTCTTATCACAGAAACCACATTTTACAAATTATTTACCCTAGCAAATAGCCAGGCAGACATGTTAAGAATGGCTGTAGCACCACACAAGAGTGGGCTGTGAAACAAAGGAACTTGCTAGTACCTGAGATCCTGTCTCAAAATTGTAATTGCTTAGGGAAAGTGATTCTCTACTTCATAAAATGTTATGTACTGCAAAGTGAGCGACTCATCAATATGGGGATATTACCACTTACTCTTAATGCAACTCTCCCCTCTAAAGGGCAGAAAAGCTGGGGCATGATTCTGTTTCCATTAGAAATCATGAGAGTTTTGTAGATGATTTCAATGAAGACTGAATCAGACTTTTGTTATTTTTATGGGCTAAATGTCCTATGCATTCAGAGCTTATGCCATTACAAAGACTTATGTTTGTAATAAGAGACATATTGCCGTGGATATAAATACAGCCACGAGTATCAAATACAAAAAATTATTTAAGTACACTGAGCCAAATTTGTCCCTGTTGCCACTCCAAAAACTTAGTAGAATTACACCAGGGATAGCACAGGAAAACAATAGCAATAGAAGGAATCAGTAACAAAATAGGCTTTTAATTGCCCTAATCTAACCCCTTGCCCCTCACTCCCAAATTTACTGATAGCAAACATGAGCGTTCAGAAAACCAGCCAACACTGTTGCTGTGAAGGGAATACACTGCTATGACTAATATGATGTGACATGAGAGAAGATTCCTTAGGAGTCCTGATGCACGGGGGACCCAAAAATTAGTTGTATGTGTGCATATGTTTTAGAATATTTTCCTGTCATTGTCCTGTGTTTTGTGGTGTCCCATTTCCATTCCTACAGACTCTGTGCAGCCCTGTTTTCTCTTTGAAGTCCTGTGGCTCTTATTGTGCAAGTGAGAAATTTAAGCATAATGAAACATGAAGATGAGGTTCACAGAGGACCTCACCTTAAAGATGCTAAGTCCAGGGAGGGAAAGTCCCAAAGCTTACATGGACTGCTGAACAGAAAGTCTCTTAGAGTCCATGTGCAGGAAAAGCAGGGCATGGAGACATGGTAGAATCTGTGTCAGCTGAACATGGTTTGTGTGAGTCCTGGCAGAGGGTTGAGGGAACAGCAGGACTGAGCTTGTCTGGTGCTTGTCAGACTCTAGAGCACATCTCCTCAGTCCAACAGTGAAATGTTCTCAGATCTTCTGTCTTAGACCTGGGCAGCCTATGGATTTGCGAATCAGGAGTTTCTCTGTTCATCTACGTTAATTTTGAATAGACCTCGCCATTGTCTGTGTGGAGAAGTTGTTTCTAAAGCAAATTGTGTATGTTTTTTGCTGATTTCTAAAGAAAGCGTGTGCCAGGAATTTCAAACTATATATGCAGAAAAAATAAATCCTCATATGGGTTATGAAAGTTAAGGTGCAGAGGGCAGTTCTGAAATTAAAAAACCTAGTCTATCTTATTTTGAGAGGTCAGTGGAGTTTGGGTATGGCATCAATTCAGTTAAACTGCTGTCTGCTCTCCCCGGAGGAGAATGTTATATCTCCATCCAGATACTGGTGTATCCCTATTTTTATGCCAGCTATGCCAGAGTTACAAAGTTTTGTCAAGCATGATGAGACATGACAGGGCACACTTTATTGAATAATAATGCCTGCCTAAGTGCATTTTCCATCTTCATTTAAATGCAATGCACTTGAAGAAAAGCAGCAATTCCAAAACATGGTTTTGTGTGTCTACAGCAATGGCTACCTCATTGCTGTTTACATTATGCAAATGAAGGAACAAGAAGCAAAAGTATTAATATTACAAAAATATCTAACTACTGTGGAAATTAGTCCCCAGCAGAAACCATGATAACTTTTTATTTGGATGGATTTTTTTTTCTTAGTGTTTTCTCTCCCTATTGTATTTTCTAAAGCATTTATATAAATTAAAATGGATCTTTATACACTAGAGGTCTTTAGCAACCTGCAGGAGACGAAAGCCTGTAGCAGCCCTTCCGATGCTGACAGTTTAAACCTAAGAAGCTCTGACATTACTGGGAATCCTTTTGAAGTGCCTGCAGCTTGAGGAAAATCCATCTGTTCCAGAAAAGGAGACTTTTCAATTAAACAACATCTTCTTTTCGATCAAAGATAGATTTTTAAAGACTTTTAAATTGGCTTTACACTGTTGGTATTAAGCAAGGACTGGATTTCACCTCTTGCCTTTCAGGGCCAGAGAACTGAGCCCCACTTGGGCTTTATGCCAGCTGGTTAGCAGACTGGAACCAGAGGGATGGGTTATTTCTTTTAATGGAGGAAAAGGAATTGGCAGCAGGAGTGAGCTTATTAAATTGTCTTGGTCTGTTTTTATTAATTCGTTTGTGGAGTTGGCAGGTAGAGTCACAACTGAGAGAATTTCACAAGCAAAGCAGCCTCTTCCTAGCATGGGCTCTCATGGTGTCTCCAGGCTCTTGGCCGAGTTCAATGTGTCCTTCTTCCTCCCAAGTACAGAGGCCCTTTGGTTTTCTGACCCCAAATTTTATTTCTGTCTTCCAATTCACTTTCACCTCCATTTGTGTTTTACTGCATTGCAAAACCATTAATGTCTCTAGTGTAGGCAGCAGACTCAACTCTTCTCTTACACATCCACTGTCTATTAAAGCACTGTTTGAAAAGAGACACCATACCTCTGAGCTACCTTTTTGGTGATATTTCCATATCTGCCTTGAAGGTATCTATGTACATGTTATTGTAGAGGAACATTGAAACTGAGCTTCTTCTTCCTTGTATCTGAAGGACAGAAAGATTCTTCTGTGCATTTTCTCCCCAGTCCTTACCCCCTATTTTGCTTATGCCCATTTTTTCTCCCTGCTTTCTCTGCTGCTATACTTGGTTATTTATTTCCCACCAAGCCTCTTCCAGAGACGACACCATAAGACCTTTTCTTCAGTCTCTGTTCTGAAAGACTGAGTTCATGCATGATATGCAGCCAGAAACAGAGGAAGTAGGGGAAAGATGGGTTCTCCATGAGCTAAAGATGCTAGAATTAATGAGTGTCTTTTTCCCTTACTGTTGTCCCTCTCTGCAGTACTTTGAGGGTATTTGATTTGGGATGTGCTATGCATCATTTTGGTGGTTAGTTGTTGAACTGAATGTGGTGAGATTTAGTAGTGAGTGAGTGAGTGAGTGGTGGTGACTGAATGAGCCTGACCACTGATGTAGGTTACCCAGAAGGTCAAGCCTCTGCTAACAGCATAACATAACATAACAGGATTTTCTGGGAAGATCAGATTCTTTTTCTCCTGCTCTATGTTTGGCTTCTTATCTCAGTGTCTTGTCAGGGAGAGCTCATCCCACAAATGCTCTACATCTAAAGAATTGCTCCTGAACTGAATGTGAAAGGCTGTTTCATGCCATGTTTCCTGCTGTGATCCAAGATGGTATAAGTGGCTCCTTCAGCATCTGGGATAGTTTTGTAGTCTTATGGATAGTTTGTGAGCCTTGTATAAGACATCAAGAAATCATCTTGGGGATCTTTCATTAGCATATACCCACCATATTTTCTCAATTATCTTTTATGTTTTGCTTTCCTTCCTATTGAATGGCCATTTTCCTAGCCCTTGGCTATGAGTACCTCACCCTCCCAAGCTTTGGTTCACACACAGGACCAGGCAGAGAAAAAAAGATTTTGGGGAAATTCTAGGAAGTCATCTGTCCAGAACTGAGTCAGGATGTTCTTGATTTCAGAAAGACTTTTTGCCTCCTGTTAGAGGGAGATCAGGAATCAGTTTTACACCAGATCGCAGTTTTCACAGATGGAAGGATCTGGTAGCACAGATGTATGACCAGAGTACATCAACAGGTCAGGACAGGACAGGAACAGGACAGTCCACAGTGCTCTTTCAGGAATTAAGAATATGCTGAATTACGAACATTATTTCTGGTTTTGTCTTAGCTGCAGACCTTGGCAGGATATTTTGTCAATGCAGAGTTGCTGATACTTATTGCATCTGACTGCACTTTAGTGAGTAGAGAACTTCCTGCTGTCCCCCCTACCCCCACATGCACCTCCTCATCCCCTGCCTGATGATCCCATGGGTTTGAAGCTCATCTGTGGAAGTAATTTTTTCTAGTGGGATGCTTGTCAGATCCTGTCAGCTACAAATTGCTCTACTGAAGGTGCAGAAATAGAAATCCTTACCTGTTACTTGTGGTGGTGGTTTTTTTCCCTTTCTGAATCTCAGGACAATAATCTGCAGCAATTCTCCCAACCACTCCCAGTGCAATTTAACATACTGGGTATTTTTTAGGTCTTTTATCTGTACCATCAGCTGGAATCAGCTGATTTGGAAGCTATGTTACTGCCTAGTGCATTGATAGCATTGAATGTGCTCTTTAAAGTGGAAGACATCAGAGTAAAGTGAACAGAAAGACACAGAATCTTAATTATCTTTGTAAAGGGGTTAATATTTTAAACAGGTTTTCACTCAGATTGATTTTTTATTTGTGCATATTCTGTGTCCTGAGTGTATCTGGTCTAAGGATAAAAGAACAGAAAGAACTGTGATATCTACTTATTTATTTTCCCTGGTATGACTTTCAGCAGAGATATAACCTGATGCAGCATATGCATAAAGCCAGTTTGGTCAGCCTGCATGGGGACATGAGTGACACAAGGCCTCTGTGAGCTGAGGAGTCCACCAGAAATGTGTTTGCTTATGGCCAATATACACAAATTCAAAGCTTGCACTGAGGGTTTACAGCACTCCATGTAGTGTCTGACATACCAAATGCATGTGCTAGAAATCCCCGGCCTTTTGTTCTTGCACACAATACTGGAAGGATAGCTGTCAATGCTGCTGGTATTTGTCTTAGACTTGTTGGTCCATAGCTTAGGAAAAAAAGTTACAATTATCCTTGAAATAAATATTTTAAAAGGCAAAAATGTCTCGAGTTAGATTCACTCAAAAGGGCATATTTCTTTTTGTAGATTTTCATAAAAAGTAAAAAATAGAAAGAAAATTATTTAAAAGCCATTCTAAACACTTATATTACTTTCAGGTACCACCAAAAAGGTTTACTCTGGATTTGGCTTTGCTTCTCTCCAGTTCTCAGGTAACAGAGGCACATCTGATTCAGATTTCAAGGCCTGGAAACCCATTCATAGGTAAAAAAGCATCCTTATTGACAAGGGACCAACTCAGCCCCTTGTTGTGACTGTT